>JAQQSU010000027.1:60720-121539 GCA_028627135.1 Pseudochirops cupreus
ATATATATATGTAGGTATCCCTAGCACCTAGCATGATACCTGGCTCTAGTAGGTGTTTAAGAAATGGTAGATGGGTAAATGACTGAATATTTTTCTCATATGTCTTCAAAACAAGCTTGAGAAATAGGTATTATTATCCATATTTTCTAGGTTAGGAAACTGAGGTCAGAGGAGTTGCAGTTTTCCCATGATAAATATTAAGGGAGGATTCAAACCCAGATCTGACGCCAACTCTAGCTGTTTTTCCACCTCACCAAATCTATATAGCCTTCATTCAGAAAGCATTTATTAAATGGGGCACTGAGTACAAAACAAAGTTTATCTAAGACCCAGTCACTGCCCTTTTGATGATTGCAGTACAGTAGTGTCAGAAATGTGTATTCAGATTCTCAAATATCCAACACATCTTTGTGTTGCATTCCTCAGAGTCCAGTATGTAAAGAGACATGGAGCTATCAAGGCCTTAATTTCTTTACCTGTAAAATATTAGGATTGGATTTTAGATGTTCTTTAAAGTGCCCCCTAGCTCAAGCTCAGACCTTTTTTGAGTACAATATTCATGCCATCCAGTGGACAATTGCCTATCATCTTATACTGAGAGATTACAAATGAAACATCTACAATCAACTTGGACAGGTCTTCAGACAGTCCAGGATTAAGACTTCAAATTCAGTAAGTCAGAGAATAGCCAAAGAATCACAGTGTCCAGAATGCAGAAGGTGATGGTCTTCCCTAGTCAGAACATATCTAAAGGGTCATAGTCAATTCTGGACAACATGTTTCAGGAAGAATGCTGACAAAGCTCAGGCCACGTCCTGAGGAGGGTACCCAGGAATTTGGGGTGGGGGGGAGCTCGAAATCATGCCATAAAAGGATCCACTGACAGATCTGGAGATGTTGTAAAGCCTGAAGAAACGAGAGAGAGAGAGAGAGAGAGAGAGAGAGAGAGAGAAGACTCACGGGCAGAAGGATCATTGTTTCCTGGGATTTGAAGGGGTGGCAAGTGAGGGAAGGATTCAGTTTGTTCTGCTTGGAATCAGAGGGCAGAACTGGGAGTGAAGGGAGGGAGTTACAAGGAAACAGATGTCAGCATGATATAAGGGAAAAGCTTCCTATCAGTGCTGTCCAGCAGTAGTATGTGCATTCTTGGGAGGTAGAGAGTTCCCTGTACCTAGAGATCTTCAAATGGAGGATGAATATGATTTGTCAGGGATGCTCTATAAAGCCTTTCTTCTGAGTCATGGGTAGAACTAGGGGGCCTCTGTGGTCCCCCTCAGCTCTGACTTTCCTTGATGACTTTAACATGTGCTTTCTCTTCCTTTTTCAGCTATGGATGGAGTGCCTTTTATGATATCAGAGAAGTTTTCTTGTGTTCCAGAAAGTGTAAGTTAAGTGCATGGTTCTTATTAGAAAAGATGGATGCTCTAGTGAGTCATTCTCATTTTAAGTGCAAATGGTAATTTTGATCCAACCTCATAGCTGTGAATACTTTTCATTTTCCAAATGTAGCTTAATAATTTTCGTTCTTTTTTATTTAATCATGGCAATTTATTGAAGAAAAAAGTATAATTAGTTTCCACATTATGGAAGTTGAAATCTGTAGAAATGACAGAGGGCTTCATAGAATCATAGCATTTCAGAGGAGGAAGAAACTTGAGCAGTCACCTAAGCTAAATTCTTCTTTGTGTTAACAAGGAAACCAAGGCTCAGAGGATTGACGTGACTTGTTCAAGGTCACACAGGAAGTTAGTGGCAGGGTTGAAAATAGAAGAGAACATGTAGCACGATGCTGTAGTGGAACATCGGATCTGGAGTCAGACATACTGGTTCAGTTAGAACAGGAAGGGAACTCAAACCATTTAATCACAGGTGGAGACTTTTGCAAGTCATCTCTCTGAGCCTCAGTCTCCCTGTCTATGAAATGGGACTAGATTGAATGATTTCTACACCCTCTTCCTGCCCTAGCATTCTGTGATTCTAGAACCCAAGTCGCTTAGCTCCGAGACAAGAAGTTTGTCCAGATGAGAACAGTACCATATAACCACAGAGTCTCCTGCCACATAGCAAACAAGCCTTAACCCCATATTTACAGAGAACAGAGCAGAAGCCTAAGGGAGTATAGTGAGCAGCCTCTGGGTTCCCAGCTTATTTTGTTACCTAAGAACAGATGAAGCATGGAATGCCATGCTTCTCAGCTATATCCCTCTCTCCACATTAATGTTGTTTCAAACCGTTGTCCCTGGAAAGATTGACAGTATTATACTGTCAGAAAAAAAAGTTGGATTAAGGAGGTTATTGATCAATCACTGTTATAAGTGAAAGGTCCATGGTTGTCCCTTTGTGGTGATTTGTATCATTAGTGTGCTGTTTGAAACTTCACACAAATCACAGGAAGCCTTACAGCATAGACTGTTAGAATGTAAGATGTGAACACAGAGAAGGACCTTAGCTTGGAATATTAGAGCTGTGAGGGGCCTTAGCATGTGGAATATTAAAGCCTAGTAGATTGCACAGAGCAGAGAGGAATCTTCATATTGTAACATAGAATGTTAGAGCTAATGGGATGTTATAGCATAGAACGACAGAATTTAATAAGCCTTAGAACAAAGAATGTTAGATCTGTACGGTGGTTTGCAGTCTGGCCTCTTACTCAATCTAGTCCCAAATTAGGATCCTTCCTACCCTACCACCCCACCCCCAAAGATTTGAGCTGTTACTAAAAATGAAGACTCTGGTTTAGATATTAGCAAAAGAACAACTAAATGTTGTCCTTGGGCCCAGCTTAAAACCAGGCGCCTTGTGATTTGGCCCACTCTGCAATTTCCATTCTAATGAAATATAATATGCAGCCCCGACATCTTTCTGCTAGCAGCTTAATCTTGAAAAATGCTTGTGATGTTGCATGTGGAGCATGAGTAACTTTAGCTGACTTCTCTTGGCTCTGTTGCCATGGCTACCCTGGCGTCTCTCCTGTTTCCTTGGGGAGGCTGTTCTGTCCTGTTTACCCATTCCAATCTAGAAAGTTTAGTGAGGTAGTTAGAGCCTAATGATACAACAGCTGGACCTCTGCTGGATTCCAGGCAACGGAAATGGAGAGAGGGAAATGTTTTCCCTGTTCCTGTGCCCCTCTGGCTGCTGGTGCAAATGTGGCAGACTGTTTGGAAAGAAGTGGTAACAGCATCCCCGGGAGGTTTCTGTTTAATTCTGTGGCTGGATGTCCCCGTGGCTGCCCTGGGTAAATTTGTTGCTGGCAAGACTTGAGAAACTGGGAACAAGAAGCCCTAGGTTTATAAAACTGGGGGCAGAGGATTCTGGGCAGCACTATGGGGTAAAAACAGAAACAGAAATGTGTTATGTAGTAGAAAGAATGAGTAGAAAAGTCCGGATAGACCTGGACTTAAATCATGGTGCTGACACTTAGAAGCTTTGTGACTGTAGGCAAGTCATTTCACTTCTCCAGGACTTAGTTTCCCATCTGTAAGATAGGGATCATAATACTTGCATGGCCCAGCCCACATGGTTGCTTAATGAAAGTACTTTGTGGATCAGTTAGTGATGTTAGGAATATTTTGTGTGTATAGATAATCAGCTCTGGCCTGCTCTACTCTATCTGCCAGCAAGAAAAAACTCAACCACGTTGGCCATAGGGGTTGGCCATTGTACCCAGATTTTTCACAAGAGTTTTCACATTGAGTAGGGTATGGCCCAAACAGGCTGGGAGCAAGAAGTCCTGTGATAACAAAACTGGGGCAGAGGATTCTGGGTAACACTATAGTGTTAAAAAAAAGAAGTGCAATAAGTAGAAAGGAAATATCTGCTGCCAGACAGTGTAGGGTCATATAAATAACGTCCCTTCAGACCCTGGGTTCGAGTTCCAGCTCTACTAGCTGCTGGGTGACTTTGGGAAGAGGGAGGGGATTGAGGCGTTGTGTTACTGTGAAGACAGCATAAGATTTTAAGTCAGAGACCCTGGGTTTGAATTTACTGTCCCCATGAACTAGGACAAGGCATTTTTCTCTAAGCCTTACTTTCTTCTGCTGTAAAATGAGAGGACTGGACTAGATCATCTCTGAAATTCCTTTGAAATTCTGTGATTCTATAGCACATCGCAGATTTCTTGCTTCAGAAATTACGGTCACAGAAGCCCCCAAACTGATTAACTCTGGGAACTTATTTCTCTTGTGTCCGTCTCATAGTCTTGGACCATACAGGAACTAGATTCCAAATCAGGCTGTGCATAGTTTAAATCCTAAGTTTTCTAACTTACTACCAAGATACTGGTGAACAAATTATTTAATGCCTCTGACCTCCAGTATCTTCATCTGCGAAGTTGAGGGGCTAGACCTGATGACCCCAATGCTTCCTTCCATTTCTAATGTCCTGTATTCTGAGGGTCTGCCAGCTCCAAATCCTGTTCTCCTCACAGACTCCTCAAGGCTGTCCATTCCACCCAGGGTCTGCTTCTAGCTTACATCAAAGTGTATATTTGCTGTCAAGGAGCCAGCATTTCACAAGAAGGGCCTCCATCTTCATGAAATTACAGAAACGCCCATTAAAATGTGATGTTATCATTTTTCACCACCATTGATTTCTGAAAATGATAATTTATGTGCAGTTATTTTATTCACCGTGCATTTTCAAAGAGCTGGAATTCCCCCAGCTCCCCGATGAATACCAACGAAGCATTGGCCTCCTTGCCCAGAATTCCTTAGACACCAGTGCCACCACCTGGCCAGAGTGCTCAGGGCACATTTATCCCCATGGCAGCTGAAAGGAATGGGAAGCCTTACCAGCTTTATAGCTTTGATGCCACTTTCCAGAGAAGAAATAAGACACCAAGATAGATCTTTGCAAAATCATGCTTTTTCATAGGTGTTGGTGGACCCTTCCTCTGGAGAGAGAGACAGACAGACCAGCTGCCCGACACCCCAGAGCAGTGCCCTGGGGGCATGGGCCCCATTTACCTGCTGTATTCTCTGGAAGCATCTTTCTTTATCGTTTCTGCATTTACTACCTTGCTAATGAATGAGTGGATGAATTCTCTCCTTGGCTAGGACCCTTCCACCAGTATGCAGTGCTAAAGGAAAGACAAAGCAATACTAGCTGCTTTTCTTAGATAATTGCCCCACGTTTGAAATGCAGAGCCAGATGTTAAAGTGGCATTTCCCAGCTGTTTAAGAAAGTAGATTGTCTTTTGTGTTTCAGATGCAGCCCATTGATCTCTTGGGGATCACCATCAAATCTCTGGCAGAAATAGAAAAAGAGGTGAGTGGCCTACCTCTCCCTCCCTCCTCCCCAGTAGTGGCACAAGAGTCTGGCAACCTCCTGAGCTTCCCTCTGGATCCTTCAACTTTAATGAGGGTTCTCTCCTCGGGTGCCCTGCACCCAGCGGCTTAGATCATCTAGAAGGGTCAGCCACAGGGGTTGAATGAGTGCTGAGCAGATCTGGATTCCCGTCCCTGGGGCCTCAGTCAAGCCAGCCCTTTCCTCTGAGCCGCTTGTGAAAGGGAGGTGATGATGCTTGTACTCTTCCTCACAGGAGTGTCTCAGCCCTGCAGAGTCAGCACTTCATAGATTTTTAAGGCACTCTAGAAGGGTCAATATTCCAGGAATGCAACTGATTAAAAAAGAAAGTCATTGTCAGTAGCAATGATAAGGAGATGCCACATGTCTGTAGTGATTTGTGCTTTTAAAGTACTTTGTATATGTCGTCTAATTTGTTCCTCATGATAATCCTGTGAAGTAGATAGTACGCATACAGTGTCCCAGACATCTTAGTGTGGTTTTAAGCTTTGGGAGCTTTTTGTGAATTAAAAAATAGAGATACAGATACACATACATACACAAATATACATATATGTATGCATGTGCATATATTTACATATGTGTATATATGTGTGTGTGTATATATATATGTATATATGTGTATATATGATATCTCATTCCCTTACCGCTCACCTAGCTAAGCCTCAATTTTCTCAGCTATCAAATGAGAATAATAACATATAACATTTGCACTACAAACCACATGGCATCATTCTGAGGACAGAATTTTTGCTTAAGTTTACTAAAGCCCCATATCGACTCATGCTATTTCTTTGAGGCCTAGTATGGTATAGTAACACGTTAGACTTAAAATCAGAAGATCTGTGTTCAATTCATACCTTTTTGTATTTTCTGTCTGGCTGTAATCAAATTTTTTCACCTCAGTTTTCTTCCTTCTAAAATGGGAATAATATTTATACTATCCACTTAGCCAGGTGGTTGTAAAGAACTCTTTGTAAGCTTTAAAGCTTTGTAAACAATAGTATTGTTGTTATTCTTTGGCAGAAGTGGAGATTTTTTTCTGAAATGACCATACCTCTTAAAGATTTAGAGTAAGGGATGGGGTTATTCAGTTGCTCTCAACAAAATTAGGTCACATTTGACAGCATGATATGTTGTTAGTTTTTTCTGGAGACCGAAAAAAATTATCAACATTTCAGTCTACATCGTGACTCTGAAAAGAGAGTTGGAGCAGCCGAATGAAACTAGATCTCAGATTTGTAGATGTTTTCGTTTGCTTCTGTGAGACAGCATTAGATTCTATGCTGTCTTCTCTTTTTTCCCCTCTTTTTTTTATGTATAGAAGGTTGTTAAGCAGTCATGTGCTCAGAGGCAGCTTCTCTGAAAGGAATATTTGTCTCAAAGATGGAAATGGTGGAACCATTTCAATATTCTCTGTTCCCTTTGGGTTTTCTTCTTGTATTCTCAGCTAGCAGAATCAGGTTTTTTATTGAAAGATGGCTGAAATCAAGGAAAATTGAATCAATGTAGTACAACAAATTTCTAAACCTGTCATAACAAAAACAACAAAAAAAGGCCCATTTTGTCTTTGATTTTCAGTAAATCATAAAAAAAAAAGAAGCTGATTGTCATATATAGATTTTAGGTCACTTTGGCAGGGGAGGGAGAACTGCATAATGCTAACCCAGAAATGAAGGAAACTCCCTTGCGGTTTCCCCCCCAATAAAGGACTGCTTGCAGTATTTCTCTAGGGTCCCCTGCTTTGTACAGGAGTTAGCAGCTGAGACAACAAATAGCTGCGTATTCCTTTTCTTTGCATTGTCTTTGATGGTGTTATGAGGGGCTGCTTCTTTAGTCAGCAGCACAGGAACGCGGTTTGTTATGTATGTGAAGGGACAAATCAGTCTGCAAGCATTTATTAAGCTCCTACTGTGTGTTAGGTATTATTCTAGGCACGAGAGGTGTGAATATATAAAGAATGAAATAGTGCCTGTTTCCAAGGAGGGAGGGATAACAGGTCTATTTGGTTATATACAGAGTAAATGGGAAGAGGATAAACGCAAATAAAACCAAAGTGGTTACATGCGAGGCAGTCTGGGAGGAAGGCCAGCGGTTATACAGGCAGGTGCCCCACAGCGCTTCTGGAGCCTTGGGTCCTGGGGACCGCGCCTGGGAGGGGCGTTGAGGAGCCTGGGGTGTGGGTTTAGCTTAGAGAGGAAGAGAATTCAGGGCTATGTGATGTTTCTTTTCAGGGAGGAGCTGGAGTGTGAAAGAGGGATGGGGCTTTTCCAGAAGTCATGAGTGAATGGAAGGAAGCGAGAGAGATGCGGGCTGCATCCTTCCCCGGGCTAGATGTAAGGGAAAACAAAATAGAGCAAACAAAGAAAAAACCACCCTCCCGAACAATGAAATTCATTGCCTTAACTGGAGGGAACTGGAGCAGAAGCTGGAGAGCTATCAGTTGGGAGTATTGTCAATAGCTCATGTTTATATGATACAATTCACATATGTATGTAAAACACTTGACATATATCCTCTCTTTTGACCTCCACAACAGCCCCAGGAAATAAATGCTGTTATTGACCCCATTTTCAGGTGAGGAAACAGGGCACTCAGTGAGGTTCAGTGAGCTGACCAGGGTCACTGAGAAGAATACTGACATAGAGATGAAAGGGCCTTCAGTGGCCATTGAGTCTAATTCTGTTATTTCAAAGAAGAGGTTCAGTGACTGGCCCAGGGGCATAAAGCTTTAAGTGTCTGAAGTGGGCTTTGAACCCAGACGTCCTGACCCCAGGGTGGTAGCTGAGGCAAGAGTCAAACCATGTCTTTTTAACTCCAAATCTGGTGCTTTATCTACTATGTCCTGTTTCTCCCTTTGTTGTAGAGGTGATTTCTGATTTGAGTATGAGTTAGATTCTATGATCTTTGAGGGCCCATCTGTTTGTGAAATTCTAGGATCCTTTGAGAAGTTTGGGTCTTTGATTTCATTCAGCTCTGAACAGACATTTATTAAGTGTTTGTTGTGTGTAGTACAACCTAGAGAAGAGAGAGCTGATTTTAAAACCCAGACTTGTCCAGGCATTGCCTCTGTCAGCTTCCTGGCTGCGTGACCCTGGGCTTGCTCTAGGCTAGGTGTCCTTACAAACACTGGGTAAAGTGTTTGTTAAGTTCAGTTAAGTGGAGCTTTTTCCTGTTTTAGGAGGAGAAGGTAAAAACCATTCTTATCTCACAAGCCATGCAGGGGGTGGCCAGAGTAGAGTTGGCCCTTGGGCTATGATGTGCTGACACCAGTATAAGCAGCGGTCTGAGGCTAGAAGTTACAACGGGGGTGCCAACTTGCCTTAGAAGAAGTCATTTCCTCACTGGGACTTCCATGTACCAATGAAATCACAAGTCCAGCCTCTAACTCTGATATGTGCTAAGGGAGATCTAAAGATTAAATAAGATGGAGTCTTTCTTCTCATATACAGGTGGCTAATGCTTGATCATTCTCTTACATTCTGGTCCCACATCATCAGTTACCTCCTGGACATCAAGCATTTCAGACTCAGTTTGTCCATCAGTCATTTTCTTCCCCCACAAAAATGACCTCTCCTCCAGACTTCCAGGTTCAAGACCTCAGAATCACCATCACTCTCCCTCCACTTGGCCCATCCACCACCACCCCCATACACAGTCAGTTTTCAAGTGTTTCACGATATCTTTCTCTTGCATCTGTCCCCTTCTCACCACCAGCACACTAGCTGAAGCCTTCCACCTCTCACCTAGACTATCACAGTAGCCTCCTAATTACTACAAGTCTCTCATCTCTCCCACCAGTCTTCCACACAACTGCCAAAATAATTTTCCTAAAGTGCAGATCTCACTATGTTATTCCCTTGGCTTAAAAGTCTTTAGTGGTCTCCTTATTGCCTCTAGGCGATATGAATCCCTCAACTTAGCCCTTGATGAACTTCATTATATGGCTCTGTCTGACCTTGCCAGAAGTGTTTCACATTATTCACTATCATACACTCTCTGTTCCAGCTGAACTGGCTTACTTAGTGTTTCTAATCCTGGTTTTACTGTAGGCCTGCCACTGCTCCTTTACCCAGACTACTCCCCTGCCTCCCATGCCCTCTTTCCTCACCTCTGCTTTTTACAATCCTGAGCTTCTTTCAAGCATGAGTTCAAGTACCACTCCCTACAGAAAATCTTTCTTGATCCCTCTTTGCTTAAGTTGCCTTTTTTTAAAAATCTGTTTACATATTATATGCCTCAGTAAAATGTGAGCTCCTTGAGGGGAAGAACTATTTTTAAATTTTCATCTTTGTATTCCTAACTCAATGCTGTAATATGTAGTAAATGCTCACTAATGCATATTAAATTGAATTAAATAACTATGATACTTTACTGGATCTCTCATCCAATGGATTTGAGCACCTCTTCCATTGGTGTGGACCAGCCCATTTATGCCTTCATCCTGTTCAGTTCTTTTCTATATCCAATATCTATGTGAAGGGCCTTCCTTACGGGCCTCTTGACTTCACTTGGTAACCACTGCAGAACATAAATCATCCATATATTAGTTGGATAGAGTGTTAGACATAGAGTCGGGAAACCCTGAGTTTGAATCTTGCCTCAAACACTTACCAGTTGTTTGACTGGGCAAGTCACTTAACCTTTATCAGTCTCAGTTTTCTCATCTGTAAAATAGCGATTTTATTGGCAGTTACCACGGAGTTGTCATAAGGATTAAATGATATGATAGAAAATAAACAGAGAGAGAGAGAGAGATGGACGGATGGATGGATGGACATATATATGATTTTTCAAGCCTTAAAATGCTTTTTAAAATGTTAGCACTTGTTATTATAATCTTTTGTAATTGCTTTATGACCAGCCCACCTCCCCTTTTTTTGGTTCAATTTTTTTTTAATTTGGTGTTTTTTATAGCACTTAATGTATTTCATCAAGGGGATCAGGGAAATCTTCAAGGAAAAGGTGAGATCTGAGTTGGACTTTGCCCAGATGGAATTTGTTCCAGTATTGCCCCAAAAGGAGTCTAGGGTCTCCTCTGTCATTCTTGCTTTAAATGTCTTATCCTCGTAGGAGCCAGCATAGCATGGCAGAAAGAATTCTGGGAGTAGAGTCAGAAGACCCACATACCAGTTTTGGCTCCATTTCATAACCTTGGACAGCTCATTTAAACCTTTTGGAGTGTCTGTTTCCTCCTCTGTGAAATAGGCATGATTACCCTTGCCCTGCTTACCTTCCAGGGTTGTTGCAGAGTAAGAATTTTATAAACCCTAAAGTACTATAAAAATGTCATTTTTATTATTTACCTCATTGTAAACATCCTATTCCTTAATAAGAGAATAAAGCCTCATGTGAATATTTTGGTGTCCACAGGAATTTCAGGTTTTGAATGTTCTGTGTGCCAAGTATAATGACTGGTTAGTAGACTTGATTAGAGCACAGTGCAGACTAAGGTCATGGGTTTGGCTCCCATCTTGGCAAGTTAATGGTGCCCTATTCCATGCCCTCGAAAATTTAATACCCTTGGCTAGACGTGCCTGAGGTGGGGGTGGGATGGAGGACAAGATAGTGGAACAGATCAGTGCAGACACGTTACTGTTACTTAAAAAAAAATCTACGAAAGTATGCCCTGGTGATGGTGGGTCAGCAACATCATCTTTGTATGCAAAAGACGGCATTATTATTATATGTTACGAGTGATGAAATGGAGCAGATCCAAATTCTGTGCTTAAGGAAATTAACAAGATGACCAAGTACTAAATAGAGCTTATAACTACTGGCTTGGTGAAAATTAGCAGGGGATGGAGGAGGAACAGGTTATTAAAATCAAATAGAGTATGAAACCATGACAGATGTCTTCTTGCCTTCCTAAATATCCATTTCTGGACTTTGAAATTCTACTTCTGTAGGTAGCATATTATGTCATTTAAGTAGGAATGAATGAGCAAGTTGGACTAGAAATGCAGAGGAAGATGCACAGGCTTTGGAGTCCAGAGACCTGGGTTCTTCCACTTTTATTTACTGTGTCACTTGGGCAAGTCGCTGGCACCTGTAAAATTACAGGGTTCAAGGAGATGATCTCTCATCTCCTCTCTAGTTCTCATAGTCTGTGTTCTGAGGTCCCCTCTAAGCTCTCTAACATTTTGTGTTCCTTCCAGCTTTAAATCTCATGACCCATGACATGTCAATAAGCTTTGTTTACACGGTATTTCTCTGCAGTATTGTTGCCTTGAATTCCTGGATAAAGGAAGCTGGAGTCTATTCCTATGAGCACTTAAGTCCAAAATGCAAACTTGGTTAAAAAAATTGAAAAGCTGTATCCCAGTTTTGTAACGGCATTATCTGTTTGCTAATCATCTTCTCACTGAACTCAGAATAACTGCCAGGATCTGACTTAAATGACCTCTTCTTAAGATGCTTGCCTTTTATTTCATTCTTTTTTTCCATTCCAGTGAAAGTTTTCGGAAGACAAAATTCTTTTTACAAATGGGGGTATGCAATTGGGAAAGTACTCTAAGGGCAGGATAGGTAGTTTCTGTGCCTTGGCTTTTCCTCTGTTCGCTGCAAATCTTTTGCTTTGGATTGTGGGATCCCAGAATTAAATAAGAACATGGAGATCATCAAGCCCCACCTAAACAGAAATCCATGGACCATGATCCCAGCAGCCCCTGCTTGAAGATGTCTGGTGATAGGAAACTCACAATCATCTCACACAGGTTGTTCCATTGTCATAGTCAGAGTTTTCCTGTGTTCCTGTTACTGAAATCTCCTTTCCTATGACATCCCCACGCTGTTTTAGGTCCTGCCTTGTCAGACCAAGCAGAACAGTCAGCTCTTCATGTACTTGAAAGCAGCTCTCGTATCCCTGCTAAGTCTTTCCTTCTGTAGGCTGTGCATTCTTAGATCTTCACATGACCTGGTTTTGAATCTTTTTACATTTTTTGCCATTCTCTGTACAAGTTGAATTTTAGATGCTCTACTCTAAGGAACTTTTTGGAATCTAGAACATTAGAATTGAAAGAGCCTTAGACTTAGAGTCAAGAGCATCTGAGTTTAAATCACGTCTGAGATACTTAGTAGCTGTATGACCCTGGGCATATCTGCTGACTCCCCTCAGCCTCAGTTTTTCTCATCTGTAAAATAGAGATGATGATGATAATAATAGCATCTACCCAGTGCACCCAGGTTAGTGGCAGAGGTGAGACGCATATCCACCCCCCTTGACTCTCAGTCCAGTGAATTTGCCAGCGCACCTCAGGCTTCTCTGGTAGTAAACAGCAAGGTTTTAGGATCTGCTGTTCCCTAGAACAGGTGAAGAAGAGGCAAAAAGCATTTACATTCACATTCAGTGCACAAAGAGTACCTGGATCAACTGTAGAAGAGATAAAAAATATTTTCACACATTCAGTGCACATGAAGTACCCAGAGAAAATGGAGATGGTGCATTAGACATTGTGAGAGAAGGCAGTTAGCATCGTGATAGTTCTTCGTTATTACTGCTGTTCAAGCAGAGGCCAGATTCACTCATTTATTCATTTAACAAGCATTTATTAATCAATTGCTTTGTGAAGCACACCATGATGACCATATGACAGGAGTGCTGTAGAAGTGAGTTGGATATCAAATGACTTCTAAGGTCCTTCTAGCTCTTAGGATTCCATAATTCAGTGATGAGTTGGGGGCCACAGTGTCAGATCATAGCAATAAAATGCAATTCCTAGCACTTGATTAGTAACTTATCTGGCTTATTTATTCAGCATGTTGCAAAGTATGGAAAGAAGGAAGGAAGGAAGGGGAAAGAAGAGAAGAGAGGGAAGGAAGGAAAGGAGGAGGAATGATGGAAGAAGGAAGGTAGGGAAGGAAGTAAAGAGGGAGGGAAGGAGGGAGAAAAGGAAGGAAAGAAACATTAAGCACCTACTATGTGTTTTTGGTGCCATGCTAAGCACTTTACAAATATTGTCTCATTTAATTCTCTCTTGGCACTGGCCTACCTAGCTACCTCAGTAGTTTAATGTGATACATAGTCTATTGAAGGGATCTCCAGGCTGTTGGTAGTGGAGGTGCCAGTCCTTATTACCCACGTCTTGAAGTAGCATGATATAGGGGGAGGAGAGCTGGGCCTTCAGTCTATAGACTGGGGTTCAAGTCCCAACTCTATTACTTACTCATTCTGTCACCTTGGACAAATTGTTCTTCTTCTTTGGGCCTGTTTCCTTGTCTCTAAAATAAAGAGGTCAGACTACTTGATCTCTAATATCCCTCCCAGTTTGGGCATTTTGCATTCTAAGGACCTTTCCAACTTGGAAATGCTGTGTTATTAGGGTTTCCCAGGGATTGTAGGGTACTGATGGTGAAGTCCATGACCACTAGAAGGCAGGAGAGAAATAAAGAAAAACCACAAGTCAGAAGAGGATACCCAACAGTCTCAAGTCACATTCTCTTTCCTATGTTAAATGCTGGCAAATTGGAAGCAAGGAATGACTGTGGTGACTATGTCCTGAGTGAATAGGTAGACCTTCTTGATGCGCTAGAAATCTTGAGTTCCCATAAAAATAGCTCAGTAGGGCAGAATTTGCAGGTGAATTCTAACTTGGCCAAGTCTAAAATGATGAGATAGGGGAAGGGACAAGAGACAGTGGGAAAACGCTGGACTTGGAAAGGAGATATAGTTTCGAATCCCAGCTCTGACACTTCCTGATTGTGTGACTTTGCATAAACCACTCCCCCCTTGATTTTGGACTCATTTGTTCCAGCTTAAGAACATATGGCAGAGAACATCTTCGAAAAATGACTCATCAGTGGCATCTTACACATTTTTTAGAAACATCCATTGGTATTACTGGTGAAATGACCGAAGATGTGATAAACAAAGAAATGGAGATTGTAAAAGTCATCATTGTTGTCTCCCAGCCCTTCTGCCCTGCTTCCACAAACATACTCTTTCCTGTGCTTGTTCCTAATAATAACTGTCTGCTGACATCTCCATCCAGTCAGTGCCTTACCACAGAGTGGGCAGTGACCAAGGAGTCCTTAAGGTTAAGCCAGTAGAGGCCAAGTTATGGCAGGTCCTACAAAGTTGGGAAGGCTTTCAGCGTGAACTTGATGATGAGAGAGAGAAAGCACACAGAGGCCCAAATTAGTTCAGTGTAGAGTCTTATCATAGAATTTAGAGGTAGAAGGGACAGTAAAGCCTAGTCAGACCCTCCCTCTTCAGTTTTCAGAGGAAGAAAAGACCAGAGAAGGTGAGTAAGGCAGTAAGTAGCAGAGCCCATCATTCACTCCTAGGTCCTCCATATTCTGCTCTTTTCACTAACAAAAGGTTGGAGATTATTTTTTTGGCCATGGTCGTGCCTGAAGACTGCTAATGCACAGAGTAGTTCCTATGTGTCAACAACTGGGATGGCCATGCTGACAAAAATGAAGTTCTTCTGAAGGGTGGGTAGAGGGTATATTACAAGTATCATCATTTCATTCTTCAGGTCAGGACATGGAAACCCAGGTAAATAAAGAGACTCACTCAAAACCACAAGTCAGTATATGGTAGAACATGAGATTTTAAACCCAAGTTTCTTTGGCTTCAAGTCCAGGTTCACTATACCTTGGCTACCTAAAGAAACATCACCCTCTACTCTCCCCTGTTTGGTTCAGACTTAACTGCCCTCAGTCCTTCCAGAGTGAGTAATTAATCTGAGGTAGAATAGACCCAGTCATGGGAGAGTGAATGTATGAGCACCTTCCAATCAGGCCTTTGATGGCTCAGCCATGGGTGGGCAGCTGAATGGGGTGGGCATGGGGCAGGGGTGGAAATGCCTTCCTGAAGAAATGGAAATTCTTTGGAGCAATGTATCACAAAGCACTAAATATCTGTGGTGTCAAAGTAGGATTTTTCTCAGAAGGGGTAGGAAAGGATAGCAGGTTGGAAGTAACCTAAGGTCGATTTTTCCACCAAGAAAAATACTCATCCTAATACTTACCTCCACAAAAAAATTCTCTCTCTTCTGGAGTCATGAAAAAGTTGAATTAGGCAGCCTAAATTCTTTTTTTTTTTTGCTGGTATACTAAACAACATTATTCTAAACAAATACAGACTACGAAACATGTAATAAACCTTAAAATTAAAATTATTTAGATTTTGCTTAGAAAAATAAAAGCAACACAAATAAAGTTTAGCAAAACCAGAACAATGACCATCTATTTGTTCCCTTTCTTATCTTGAATCCTGCTCTCCGTGTGCCTGGAAAGTTTCGTTGCCTGCATTTTAAAAATGTGGTTATAGCCTGTGCATGTTTTTATCTTGCTGACCTCGCTTTGGATCACTTCATATAAGTCTTTCCATCTCTCTTTATATTCTTCATAGTCTTCATTTTTATGGCCTTCCATAGTGTTCCATTACATTAATATACCATAATTTATTCTTTTGATGAAGCATCTTCTCTGAAGATGGATAGATGTGCATATAAATATTCTGAATTTCTGTGTCTCTTTATTTCCCTTGCAAGCAATAGCTCCATTACCCTGGATCTGATGGCTTCCATATCACAGGCAGCATGGAATTTTCCCTGGCACTGCATTCCAGACAGAAATGTTTTTAGATAATCCAGTGCTTTTCTCCTACTTATGTTCACTGCTTGCTTTTCATTTCTCCATTAACAGCACACAAGCAGCCGCTGCCACTGCCTCTGTTGAAAGTCATGGTCCCATTTAGTTCATTAACAACTTGCTCCATTCCCTAAAGGAAGGTAATCCTGACCATGTACAGTCTCCGGCATTAAGCTTCCACAGTGGCTGGTCCATCTTTCTCCCTTCATTTCCATTCCACGCTGTCAGATTGTTTCCAGGAAAGTGCATTCAACAGACGGAATAAATTAGTGCTTTCACACTGTAAACAAATGGCCCAAATCCATTTTTAAGCACAATTTTATTTGCGGATCTAACGAAAGGGCTGTGTTATAACAACAGCTCTCACTTCTAGAGTATTTAAGGTTTTAAAAGTTATTTCCTTACCATACCTCTAGGGTGGAAGTAGTGTAGAGATTATTAAGCCTCCTTTTACAGAGGAGATAATTGAGGCACAGAAATTAAGTGAATTGGTCCCACAGCTAGTAAGTATTGGAAATGGGATTGAACCCATGCCTCCTGCCTCGTGGGGATGTATCTCATTCTTTTGAACCAATTCCTTTTATGATTTTATCTCACTACAAAGAATTCACCAAACATCCTATGGTACTTTACATAGAAAATTATTGTTCTCAGGCTTCCCCATAGTTCATAAAATGCAGTTAGGAGACCAGAGAAGGGTGAGACATCCATCCACAGGAGGCACACAGAAAGACCAAGGTGATATCCTGTCAAGGAAATACAAAAAGGAGAGAGTTTCCACAAAGAGAGGTGTTCAGTAGCATCATGTGACATAAAATCATCTTTGTTTTGTTGATTTCTAGACTTCAGAAAGCAATGGAGAAATGTTAATGATACAGATCAAACTTAAAAGTATGTCATTGTGTACATTTTTTTTGTTAGCCAGTTATTACACATTTACCAGCACACCCCTGCATAGAAGCCATCCTAAACATATATAAAAGTAGCATTAGATTTATAGATTTAGAACTGGAAGAGACTTTGTCTGTCATCTAGTCTAACTCCCTCATTTCACAGGTGAGGAAACTGTGGTCCAGAGAAGTCAGAATACTTTATGCAGGGCCCGACAGTAAATAGAGACAAGATTCAAATCCAAGTCCTGGGACTATTGTTCTAGTGCTCTTCCAAATGCATCATGGCTGCCTACTAACTATGGGTCATTTGCCAACCACATACCAACTACTAAATTGTAAATTACATTATGGAGCAGGAACTGCTTGACCTAATCTTCATACCTTCCCCAACACTTAGCACATAGTGGGAGCTTCATAAATGTTTGTTGAATGAATGAACATCATTAAATCCTCATTAGCCTACTACCCTTCCCAAGGAGAACATTCTATGGAACAAGCCAACTTCCATAACTTGACTTTAAACTGAAAGACTAGGGAGAATCTAATTAGTAAAGTGAACATCTAATATTAATCACTCCCTTAAAATTGACAAGGGAGGCAGTTCATTTAACCACTTAATTGCTACAGGTTTTTGTGGGCTGCTGTTTGCCGACATCTTTAATGAAGAAGTTGTAAATCTAAGGGAGCTTAAAATTTTAATTTTATACCGAAATATTTTTCCTTGTTCTCATGTTTGTAGTCAATTCTCAAGGGTGTAGTCACATGAAATGTTCTTTAAATGAACATATTTGCTAACTGGCATGATTTCAGTTTTTAAAACATTGGTTCCAGCAATTAGGCATTTTTTTCAGTTCCCAGATGACTAGAGAAATTCGTCTTGATTATAATTGCTCTTAGCCACGCATATCTAATTTGTGTCTTTTTAAGTGTTAATTAGTAAACAGTTTGAGCTGACATCTTTATGTGTTTGTGTGTTGAAAAATGGGGCTCACTGTTTATTTAGCCTGGGGCTGTTCCTGCTGGCTGTGACATCAGGACATGGAGGTGAAGTGCACAAAAGCCCTGTTTGGCAGCCAAAGATTCCGAGAAGCAACTTTGAAAGTTCTGCCTTGGCTTGGCTTGTTGTTGGAGCTTTCTAGTGGGGACTTTTTGCAGACTTTTATGGGATATGAAGGCATACTTTTTATGGTCCCATTGAAAGGACAGATTCCCCATTATATAAAAAGTACATTTTCATATCCCCAGCATAATTGTTTCTTCTCTCAGAAAGGTTCTGTGATAAGGAATTTGGAATTTTATAAAGTAAAATTTGTGGTTACACAGCACCATCTAATGCCCTCTTTCTGAACTGCACTTAAAAAATCCTTGATTGCTAGTTTTAAAATTGTGTGTATGTATATATGCATATGTTTCTATAAGAAACCCATAACAGTGAGTTTACTATATCTGTAGGTATATTTATATCAAATATATGTGTATAAATATATCTTATATAGATATGGTTATGAACTGGATCTGATTTCACTGGTATAGGAGATTCCCAGATGAAGAAACTCTTACCATTACAATTTATCATCTTAGAGAATCTAGAACACCTGAGAGGTTGAATTACTTTTATAGAATCACACATGAATATATACATATGTATGTGTGTCTGTGTGTATGTGTGTATATACATATATATATGTGTATATATATACATATATATGTGTATATATATATGTGTGTGTATATATATATATATATATATATATATATATATATACACACACATACATTCATACATACACAAAAATCTATCTATGTATACTGGTAGAGGGGTATGAGTATAGGTGTGTGTGTGTATACACACACATATATGTTCATACATATACAGATCTATCTATGTATACGGGTGTGTATGCGTGTGTGTATTGGTTTGTGTGGGAAAAGGATTAACGTTGTCTGCTTGGCCCCAGAAAGTAGAACTTGGAGCAATGGGTGAAGGCCCTAGTGAAACATCATTCTTAGGTTCACAGGATGGAGAGATGAAAGGGACCTTATATAAAGTCTCATCCCTTCACTTTACAGGAAATTCAGACCCAGAGAGTTCTGGATCACATGCACAACAAGCCATAGAATTTGAATCCAAATCGAGGTCCCCTAGATTCCCAAGTCCACTGCCTCTTCCAATATGCCAACCCTCTGACCTCTTAGGTACAGTTCCGAGATTCTCTGATTTTACTAGTTGAGACTTACCTAATTAGAAACCACATTGGATCTTTCCTTGAGAAGCATGAACTGCTTTGGCCACTTACGACATAATTTCAGATTTTTTGGTCCAGCTTGGGTTTTATTTTAAAGGACCAGTACAGTTAATCTCACCACAAAGATATCCCGGGTCAGTGAATCAGATAAATGAAAGCCTAGAACAACCCAGCTGAATAAAAGGTGATGGCCCTAGTGGCTTGGCAGGTGTAATGCAGGGTGACATTTTGAATTTGTCTACTCTGGTCACACTTGTGAATTTTTCACTGTCATGAATTTAGCCTGTTCATGAAAAATTAAACTCCTGATGGATAGTTGTTCTTATTGTTTTTGTAAGTTACTCTTAAACATGATTTTTTCTCTCTCATCTTTTTATTGGCATTGAGAATTTTTCTCCCTCATGATTTAAATATAATAATTTTTTAAAATGACATATTAGATGATGACTGAAGATTCCTTCCAAAACAAAACAAAAAACAAGTTAGCCTGGGATTTGGGGAAGGACTGTTTCACCTTGAAAGAAGGAACTTGTAAAAATCAGGAAACACAGAGTAGAGATAAATGGCCATTTTCCATGGGGAGTTATGTACTAGAAGCTCCTAATAAGAATGTAGGCTCCTTTTGAAATTGTTTGGTTTGGTTTGATTTGTTTGTTTGCCTTGGGTCCCTTAGCAGAGTGCCCTACATGTAGTTATTTAATAAATGCGATGAATAGCATACCAGGGGTCATCTTACTGAATTCAAATCTAGCCCCAGACACAAGTTGTGTGACCCTAGACAAGTCACTTAACCCTGTTTGCCTCAGTTTCCTCATCTGTAAAATGAGCTGGAGAAGGAAATGACAAACCACTCCAGTATCTTTGCCAAGAAAACCCTAGATGAGTTCACAAACAGCCAGACATGACTGAAACCACTGAACAAGTTCATGTCACATGATTCTAGCTCCCCAATATCCTTAGCACAGTGCATTGTGCATAATCTATACAGTTATTCAAAAGATTTTATATTACATTTCTGTGGTACTCCCCCCACTGAAGCAATTCCTAACTCCTTCCTTAGACACCTTCCCCTTCCCCCAAAAAAGGTCTTGGGATCATAGATTCAGAGCTGAAAGAGACCTTCAAAGTCTCTTCATTTTATAGATAAGGAAGCTGTGGCCTAGAGCAGGGCCTTGAGAGTAGTTTACCCAAGGCCACATAGAGGACAAATGCCACAGTAGGATCTGAGCTCAGGATGGCTCCAAGTCCTTTCCACCAAGGATTTGGAGACAAATTTTCTGATAAGGAACCACATTTAACTAGCTGCTCCTTAGTGAATTTCCAAGCCAGAACTCAAAAGGTCTCCAGCTTGAAGGTCCTGTCACAGCCTTCAAAACCTAGGATCACCTCCGTGCCACAGTGAGACATGACAGAAGGATGATGATAATGGGGGGCCTTATAAATGAGAAGTGCTTAATAAGTGTTTCTTGAATGAGTAGATGGATGGGAGGTATACCTCACTCTTTACTCACCATCAGTAAACTACAGTGGCTCCCTGTTACCTCTGGAATCAAATGCAGATTCCCCTTTTTGGCATTTAAATCCCCTCAAACCTGGCTGCTTTCCAAGCGTCATCATATTACAGTCCTTCACACACTCTGTGGTCCAGACAAACTGGCGTATAGATGGTTCCCTAAGCTTGGTTTTCCATTTCCTATCCCTGTGTATGTGAGCACTGACTGCCCCCCATCCCTTGAATGTATTTACTCGCTCCTCATCTCCACCTTTTACAGTCCTCTCAAAGCTGGGCTCAGATACCACCTCCTCCATGATGTCATTCCTGCCCCCTCAGCTGTTAGTGCTTCTACCCAAAAAGTCATCATGTACTTATACATACCTATCCATCACACATTTATACATGCCTGCGTTGTCTCCTCCATTAGAATTGACATCCTTAAGAGGAACTGTTTCATGTTGATCATTGTAACCCTAGTATCTGGCCCATAGCAAGCACTTAATAAGTGTTTGGGTTTTTTTATCAATCGATTGATATATCCAGAATTCAGCACCAGTATCCGTCTTGTTGAACATTTCTATAAATGTCCAGGAAGAAAAAGGCTACACCTTTAAATCTGCAGATGAAACTTAGGTCATGAATACCTAAGAGTATGAGGGAAAGAGATGGTAAAAAAAAAAAAAAAGGGTCTCAAGACCTTCACTTTTTGAGAAAAGTGACAGAAAATGTAGGCAAGTGACAAGGGGTGCATTTAGGGGAAAATATACCCAAAGTATTTATAGGATGACATACTCTGAGTGATATGCTACAATATGGATGGGGAATCTGGAAATTATTGAAGGCTGTTCCCTAAAGAGATGAGTCCAAAAGGCAGGGTGTCATCAGGAATAGCATTAGAAACAGAATAAGAAACATGCCCCTTAACCTTGTACAACCATGTCACATCCAAACTGGAAATTCTTCATGCTCCCCTCAGGAAGAAGAATGTAAATGAAGGAGATTCAGTCAGCAAGCTTTTATGTCCCAGTGCTGAGACAGCACAAAGACAGTGAGTGAAAAATTCCCTACTCACAGTACGCTTGCATTCTAACAATAAACACATGTGTCAGTATGTACAGAATAAGTATAAAGGAAAGAAATGCAAAGCGGTTAGCTACATGGTGGTTTGGGAAGGAGAGCACTAACGGTTGCAGGGATTATCAGAGAAGGCGTCACAAAAAAAGTTGTGCGGGAGTTGCATCTTGAAGGAGGAAATGGATCCCGGGAGGCAGAGCTAAAGAGGAGATGTATTCTTGGCGGAGGCAGGGGACATGGTGGCCATTGTTGGGATCTGGAGTCTGGGGGACGAGGAACAGAGAGAAAGCTAGTTTGTCCGGATTACAAAGTGCAGGAGAAGAAGCAGCGTTCACGGGGAGGCTGGACAGATGGGTTGGGGCCAGGGCGTAAAGAGCTTTAGATTTTATTTATATTTTGTCCTAGGGGCAGTAGGAAACCACTAGCATTTATTGATCATATGATATATTTAAAACACTTGCAAGCCTTAAATGTTAGCTATTACTGTAGTTAAGTCATGGAGTGACATAGTGACATGGTCAGATCTGCATTGAAGGAAAATCATTTTGGCCACAGTGTGGGAGGTGGGGTGGATGGGGATAAACTACCAGAGAGGACAGTCAGAGGGAAGCAGCTCTAATGATCCAGGGAATATGAGGACATATTTCAAAGAGGGGGAGGGGCAGTTTGTCTTGGTGGGTGGCTTTTGAAAATTAGTAGTTCAGGGCAACTAAGTGGTGCAGTGAATAGAGCACTGGCCCTGGAGTCAAAAGTTCAAATCTGACCTCAAACACTTGACACTTACTGTGTGACCTTGAGCAAGTCACTTAACCCCAATTGCCCTGCCTTCCCCCTCCAAAAGAAGAAAAAAGAAAATTAGTAGTTCAAGGCACTCTGGCAGTATGACCCTAGGCAAGTCACATAACCTCCCTTTGCCCCTAGCAGCACCCATAAGACTGTGAATTGCAGAGCAGTTTCTGATATGCTTTGGTAGTAGGATCTTCCTCATCTAGAGTTCCCTAACCTAGTGAAATCACAGGTCTGGAAGAATTTGTAAGGAGTGGGAGGAGACCTGTTTAGCCTGGAAAGACAATTGAGAAGGAATAGGTAAAGATTCAAGATCCTGTTCTTTTTGCTCAAAAAAGAAAAGTGCCTTATGAAGAGAAGACTTTAAGGTTTGGGGGGAGGGAGGAGGAATGTAGATGGAGGAGGTAATAGCTGTCTGCACATATTTGAAGAACTGGCAGGGAGAAGAGGGATTTCAACTTGTTTCACTTGGGCCCAGGGGGCAAAACTAGGAACAATGGAAGGAAGTTATAAAGATGAGCATTTAGACTTAGAATCATAAGGATATAAATGTAGAAGGTATTTAGGCTAACCTTATGTTATGGGGGGGGAGCAGGGTGCAGCTGGGTGTCAGATCAGACTCATCTTCCTAAGTTCAAATGTAGCCTCAGATACTTCTAGCTGTGTGTCCCTGGACAGGTCACTTAACCCTGTTTGCCTCAGTCTCCTCATCTGTCAAATGAGCTGGAAAAGGAAATGACCAAGAAACCCCTAAATGGGGTCACAGAGAATCAGACAGGACTGAACAATGAGTGAATAACAACCTTATAGATGAGGAAACTGAAGCCCAGGGAAGCTAAATGATTTGTCTGAGAGAGTGGCAGAGCTGGGATTCAAACAAAGGCCCTAGACATCCAAGGTTGGCCCCAGTCTTTCCACTGCGCCATGCTGTCTCCCCTGAGGCAAAAACAAACTTCCTACCAATGAAAGCTGTTAAGGAGTGGGATGGGGGGAGCATGTCCCACCTCAGGAGAGGACTCCGTGCAAAAACAGGCACTTGTCAGAGACAGTGTGGAGCAAGGGTTCTTAACCTGGGGTCCCACCAAGAGGTCTGTAGATTGATTTTAAGGATCTCTGAACTTGGATGGGGAAAAAATTACACTTTTATTTTTACTAACTTCTAGTTAGTATTTCTTTTGTGAATGAAGGCAACAAACATGATTCTGAGAAGGGGTCCACAGGCTTCATCTGACTGCTTCCAAAGGGGTCTGTGACACACAAAAGGTTGAGACCCTTTGTTGTAGAAGGAGTCCTTGTCCAAATAGGACTTGGGCTAGATGGCCTTTGGGCTCCCTTCCAGTGAGGAGAATAGGGGAACATGGACTTAGTCACTATACCCCACTGCTTTAGTTCTGGCTATTCCTTAATTTACTGAACAACATAAATGTGGGTGAAATGAAAGGAAGTGGCCTTTTTTGAAAAGGCCTGGAATTTCATTTCCATAGGTGTTACTCTTCCATACCTTATTATGGTTGTTGTGCCCAACTGGCTTCCCCTACCAGAAAAAAAAATTCATTCATTTAGCTAGGTTGATCCTTGGATTACAAGTTCACATTCCATCAAAACTCCTATACTTTTGAAACCTTTTCCAGCTTGGCAGAAGTTTGCATAGACTTTAAGAATCTATGTCAACTCTAATAGTGAAGTTATCAATGAAGAGCTACACTGTTAGCTAGAAGAAATCATAGGGTCATAGATTAAGGGCTAGAAGGGACCTTAAAGGCCATTGTGTTCAACCTCTCATTTTACAGATAAGTAACTCAGACACAAAAGTCATCTAAATTTAGCATTTTCATTTTAAAGGTGAGTACACAAAATTCATAGGATTTAGAGCCAGAAGTTTCTTTGGTCAGGTGTTTTCAGTCATGTCGGATTCTTTCTGGCCCTATTTGAGGTTTTCTTGGAAAAGATACTATAGAGTGGTTTGCTATTTCCTTCTTGAGCTCATTTGACAGATGAGGAAACTGAGGCAAACAGGGTTGAGTGACTTGCTCAGGGTCACACAGCTAGGAAGTGTCTTCCTGACTCCAGGCCCCACACTGTGCCACCTAGCTGCCCTAGAATCCTTAGCATTCAAAGGACCTAGGTTCAAATATAACTTTAATCTATTATTTACCTGTGTGACTTTGGGCAAATCATTTAACCTCTTCAGGATTCATTTGCCATATTCATAAATTATGTGTTACACTATATGACCTTTAAGGTCACTCCCAGCTCTAAATCTGTGATCCTATGGCCCCAGTCCTGGCTCTGCCCCAGTCATCTGCAAACAGGACTAGTTGCCCAAAAGGTTCCTTACACACCCTCTGGTCAAACTCCTCACATTTCACATATGAGGAAACTGAAGCACAGAGAGAAGGAACTTACCCAAGTTCACATAGGTTATAAATATAAGAATCAGTATTCAGACCCAGATGTAATTGTTTTAAATCCAGTGTTCTTTCCACTATGTCATGCAGCAACTTGATAAAAGCTACACAGTGAATGTGGGACATGAATGCAGGTCCCCTGACTTTCAGTTCAATCATTACCACTCTCTCCCCTACCAACCTAGAGATAGTATAGGCTGAAAATAGAAAAGTTTAGATTTGTTCATATCCATGATCCACAGTGGGTTACTGGGGCAGGTGGGGGGGGGAAGCTACGGATGGCTATGTAGGGGTGCTACCCCCTATTTTCCTTCTTCTCTTCACAAAAAGCCCTTTTCTGTTTAGTGGAACACAATTCCACCCAGGGTCAGGGTAGGCTGTCTACCCTTCTCCTTTCAAAGTTCAGGAGGCTTCTGATTCTAGCTGCCTACAGCCAGGTAAAGGAAAAAAAACCAGACCAATGGTTCTTAACCTGTTTTGGGTTGTGACCCTCTTTGGCACTCTGGTGAAGTTCTTCTCAGAATCATGTTTTTAAATACATAAAATAAAATATATAAGATTGCAAAGGAAGCCACTCATACTGAAATACAGTTAATAAAAATTTTTTTTCAAAGCCAAGTTAACAAAGAACCCCAGTGCTATACACATTTCCTCCTTGTCTCCTCTAGTTTTCCTTCTCTCATCCTATCGTCTGAGGTTCTAGAAGGTTGCTATGGGCAAGGAAAGCAAAAAGTTAACATATTACATTTTTAAAAGTGGTACAGTCTTTATACTCCAGCACTGACCCTTCATGACAAATTGTAGGACTAAGAGATCAGGGTCCAGTTGGAAAGATGCCTTTTTAAGGTGAGAAATTGTCTGAAACAGGTGGCTCAGCCTTTTAGGATAAAGGTTTGATTTGCAGTTTGTAAATTTTTTGACATAATTTTGCTGTTAACTTTAAAAAATTTTAAGTAACTTTTAGTTTTCTTAGGTTAATGAACAAAAATAATGCCTTTTATGACTTAATATCCAACAGATTTTACCGTTTCAAAAATAAAACTACCTGGGTGCCCACTCATTGTCTACCTATGGCTTCCAGATCTCAGATTCTGTGATTCTGTGAAGGAGTAAGGACCCCAAAGGCTAGACCAGTCAAGCTGATTTGTGGCTAGGCCTCAGCTGCCACAGAGTAAGAACTCTTATCAACTTGTCTTCTCTGCTTTAGTGTCTTGTTTTGCTTTGGTTTTCCCTGACTTGTTTATTTCAGAAACTGTTAGGGTTGTTTGTTTCTTTGATGCCCCCATTATCTCTGCTGAAGATCAAGAGAGATTAAGCTCTCCCAGGCCAGAAGAGAGAAATGAGTATCAGTTCCCTCCATAGCCAAGTGTGGTCATACCAATGATGCTTGTAATTTGTCAAGCAAAGCAGGTGTTCCTGGGCAGGTAATAGCCCAGCATTTCTATCACACTTCATGGTTTATAAGTCAGATCCCAATTCTGCTACTTAAGAACTGCATGAATTTTGAGAAAGTCTGTTAACTACCCTGGGCCTTGTTTCCCAACCCACAAAACGAGGGGACTGGGCCAGGTGGCTGGTGAGCTCCATATCCAGCTCCAAATCTGTGCCCTACACCTTCTTCACCACAGTCTTGTGAAGCAATAGGTATTATTTTCACTATTTTGCAGATGAGCAAAAAAAAAAAGTTCAGAGAAAGAGACTTAAATGACTTCAATAGGAAGCGGCCGAGCCCGAATTTGACCCCACATCTTCTAACTGCAAGATGCATGAAGGTTCCATCCAGTCCAGCCAGCTGCCTTAGTGTCCATCATCCACTTTTGACAAGTACAGGAAGGTACAAACTCGGGCTGGGAAAGTCAGGGGACAGCAGTGATTACTGCTTCCTTTCCCAGCTGCAGTTTTCCCTGATGATAGCTACAGGACACTAATTCATCCATGAAAATAAATGCTACCCTCCCTGCCCAGGGCTAGAAAGAAATGACAGAGGATCCGAGTGCAGCCTGAATAGGAATGGGCTGCCAGCATAAGGAAACACACCATCTCTTAGCTTTCATTAGAACTCAGGGGCGGGGGAGGGGTGGGGGGGGTGGAGTGGGGTTCTTTGATTATATTTCGGCAGGTTGCTCTGACTCTGCCACAGGCAGATACTCATATTCTGTGTCTGTTGATAAGGGGAAGCTGTTGAAGCAGGTTTGGAGGAAGAGGTCAGTGAGAACCCTAGGCAGAGCAGAGCCAATGCAGGCGGGCATTTGGGGGGGAAAGGAGATAGAACTCTTCATAGTGGACACTCAACTGCAAAATTCCAGATTTGGCAAGCATCTAGTCCATTTAGTCTAAGCATGGAGAATCTGCAGCCTTGAGGTCACATGTAGCCCTGTAGGTTCTCAGGTGTGAACCTTTGACCTTTTATTCAGCCAGAGGGCCACACTTGAGGATCTAGAGGGCCATATGTGGCCTCAAGGCCAAAGGTTCCCCTCCCCTGATTCTAGTCCAACCCATAGTGGACAGGAATCCCTACTAGAACAGGTTTCTGCCTGAAGATCTAACACGGGGAAAGAATCACACAAGCCCCTGAGGTGCTGCTTTAGGACAACTCCAACAAGACATCAGAAAAAACCTCCTGACAGCAACCCCAAATTTACCTTTATGCAACTTCAAGCAGGCGAGCATCTGTTAAGCCCCTAGTATGTGACAAACACTGCCAGATGCTGGAGGTACAGTGACAAAAATGAACTACTTTCTACCCTTGTGGTATTTAATTCAAAAGAAAGGAGGGAAGGGAGAGAGACAGTGAATGTGTCTCTAAGTGCATTACAGAATAAACATGAAAAGAATGAATACAAGGTAGTTAGGTGGAAGGTTCTTAGGGAAGAGGTCACTAACATTTGGGAGGATCCAGAAAGGCTTTGTGTAAAAGGTGATGTTTGAGCACATGGAAGAGGAGAAGGGTTCTTTGAGGCTGAGCTCAGGAAGGAGAGTGACCAGTACTAAGGCGTGGAGAGAGGACATGAAGCGTTTTATGGAAAGAACTCAGAGAAAGCCAGGTTGACTAGATCCAAGAATGCGGGAAGGAGAGTCATGTATCATAAGTCTGAAAAGACAGAATGGGACCAGAGTCTTAAGGTCTTTGAAAGCCAAACAGAGGAGTCTATTTTAGTCCCAGAACAATAGGAACCACTGGAGTATAGTAAGTCATGGGGTGAAATGGTCAGATCTGAGCTTAAGGAAAATTGCTTTGGAGGGGATGGACAGAGGTGGCCAGAGCCTCAAGGTAGGAGGCTGGTGCTCATCAGACAAGGGGTTGTGAGGGCTGAATGATGGCTGTGTGAGTAGAAAAGAGGGGTCCAATGCACAAGAGATCATGGAGGTGTAGAAACTGCAAGATGCAGGTGTGCAGGGAAAGGAAGAGTGACAAACTGAGAAGGTAACTGAGGGTTTGGCTCCTGGGGGAATCAGAAAAAAAAAATTACTTGGGATGTGACTACTTTTTTTATTTTTGCATCCCCAGTGCTTGAGTGAGCGTATCTTGCCACACAAATTCTTAACAAATATGTCCTGGATTGGATCAGATTGGACCTAACTTTCCTGCCTCATTTCCTGTTAGTCGCCTTTTTATAGTCTGTGTTCCAGCCGATCTGGACTTTGGCTCTTTTTGCAGATCCGGGGTGTTCTCCCTCCCCACGGCTGCTTCACACAGTCCTTCTCTTTCCTCAAGGCTCAGTTCAGGTGCCATCTCTTTGGTGACACTTTCCATGATCTTCTCAACTGAGTGTTTTTTCTTTACTCAAACTTTCCCAAAGCTCCTTGACCCAAGATACTAGTGTGTGTGCGTGCGTCCTATCAAACAGTGCCCTCAGCCCTTTGGTGGCAGGGACGGTTATGTTTTTGACTTATGTTTGGCACAAGCAGGCATTTTTAAATGGCAGGAATTGGGGAGAAAATAAAATATTTTTTAGAAATAGAGGAAAAAATAAAATAAAAATGATAGACAAAAGCCGGTGTATTTTAAGGGCTTGCTGCGTGCTAAGTGCGTGTGGAGCTGAATTGAATTTCGTGGCTATTTTAGGCGGGCCTACTCTGAAGAGTACCCCCTCTCCTTGGTGCGGTGCTCCCCACACTGATGCAGATAGCGACTCCTTCTTGCATGAGTAGGCAATAATGGTGAATTACTACAGCCTAAATAATTGCTCCCCTGCTATCACACTGCAGAATGGAGATGAGTCCACCCACATTTGACTTAGATTGTGCTCAGATGACAGACTTGGTCCGTGCCTGTACTCCCAGTTTGGTAAGGGCTGGCATTCCGCTGTCAGGGCCTCAGGAAGCCCTGGGTCCCCTCCATATGCCACCGTGAGGTTTCTGAAGAGACTCTTAGTGGAGAAGAGATTTCGTGCCACACTGTAGTAACAGCCCCCTCTTCCTGCCAGACAGGGAGGTAAGCATTCCCTCAACACAGTTGGTTTAATACAGAAATGGGATTCCAAAGATTGCCTGTGAAGTGCTCCAGAGCCCCTCAAATGTCTGAGTTCAAAGGGATAGAGATGGCAGTATTATGACTAATCCTGCATACCGACTGTCAGACTCATCTTCCTTAAGCATAGTTTTCATCACGTTATTCCCGTGTTCCAAAACCTTCCCTGACTCCCTGTTTCCTACTGCATCAAGTCTTAACTCCTCTGCCTGCATTTCCAGGCTCCTCTCTCTCCAGTCCTTTTTCTCACTCCCTAACACATACCCTCTCCTCAAATCAGGTCTGCCTCCTCCCTGTCCTGAAGAAATGTAAAGTCGTTGATTTAGAGCTGGAAAGTCCCTCAGAGGTCATCCAGTCCGGCCTCCTCATTTTACAGATGAGAAAATTGAGGCCTTAAAAGGTTGAAAGATTTCAATCATTTTTACTTGCCTTTCTGCACTTTGCAGTTCAGTCAAACCAGCGTTTTCCCATGGCCTTTCTCACACAACACATAACTTTAATAATAATAACTATCATTTATATAATGCTTTGTTTGCAAAATGCTTTACAGATGTCTCATATTATCCTCATTAGAGCTCTGGGAGATAGGTGGGTGCTATTATTATCCCATTCTGCAGACGAGGAGCCTGAGGCAGACACAGATTAAGTGACTTGTCTGGTCACACAGCTGATGTAGGTCCAAGGCCAGATTTGTCCTCAGATCTTCCTGACTTTAGGACCAGCACTCTGTCCACTGCACCACCAGCTGCACTCCCACCCCAGTGCCTCGATTACATTCTCAGCCTCTTAGAATCCCTGGTTTCCTTCAGAACTCTGCTACAGCACGACGTCTCTCCTGAGTCCCCTAACCACTATTGCTTCATGCTGCATGAAATTTCATTTGTTTTGTAGACACTTATTCTCATATACGTGCTGTTTCCCTTTATATTACGTAAGCTCCTTGAGAACAGGGGTTGCTTTGTTTTTTGTCTCTGCACCCCCAAAGCTGAACGTGGTCTCTGGCACACCCTAGGTGCCATAAATAAATGCTTGTTGAGGTCATTACTGATAGAGCCAGACCTTGAACCTAGATCCTCTATCTCCAAATCCCATGTTCTTTCCTTCATACTAGAACGTTGGGGCACAAAAAGCAGTCACTTTCTTCAAGAAGCTAGCATTTTTATTGGGTTGGGTTGTACTTTTGCTCAACTCATCTTGCCCTCTGCTTCTTTGGTCCAGATTCTGTTCTGCCTTGCAGGTCCAGCTGCAGTGCTGCCTCTTTCCTGAAACCCATCCTGAGTTCCCCTGCCTTCACTGATCCTTCCTTTCTACGAGCTCCAGGCTGCTCTACTTAGCACTTAATGCTGTGGGGTCTTCTCTTCCATCTTGTTTCTCTCACCAGATGATAATCAGCCCACCAGCCTGCATGTATTAAGTACCTACTGTGTATGAGGCACTGTAAATTCCCTGAAGTGAAAGATAGTATTTTCTCTTGTGTCCACCACAGCTCTTGGTGTAAGCCCACCAGTACGGCAGGTGCTCAGTCATCTATGCTTGATGGGAAAGTTGCTGATCAGGAAACCTGGGTTCTAGGTCCCAGCTTGGTCACTAACTCCCTGTATGGCTGGGTAAGATGCTTACCCTCTCTGGGTCTTCTCCCCATTAATGATGTGAGAGCATTTAACTAGATGATCTCAAGTGCTATAAATCTTATAACTGATGAATATGTCAGTCATCATCACTCTATAATACGCTGTGTTTTTTATCTTTTCCAATATGTGTGTTTTTGTTTACCTTGAAAAATGAGAGTATCCAAAACACTTGGGCTCACCCCTACTGACAATGGCTTTTCTCCCTTCAGACCTCATGTAGCACTTTGTATTTTCCCAATACTCATCATATATAATTTTATATAGTGTGAGGGGGTAGGGGGAAGAAATGAGTGTTTTTAAACATTTACTATATGCCAGAAGGCAGGTGGCACAGTGGGTAGAGTGCCAGGCCTGGAGTCAGGACTTATTTTCCTGAGTTCAAGTCCAGCCTCAGTTACTTACTGTCTATGTGACCCTGGCCAAGTCACCTAAACCTGTTTACCTCAGTTTCCTCATCTGTAAAATGAGCTGGAGAGGGAAATGGCACACCACTCCAGTATCTTTGCCAAAAAAAACTCCAGATGGGGTCACAAGAGTTGGACACGAATGAAAAATGGCTGATTGACTATAGGCCAGACGCTGTGCTAAGTGTTTTATAAATATTATGTCATGTGATAAAGCTTGTACCCTTTGTTAGCATCATCCTTCTATGAGATTGCAACCTTAAAGGACCATGTCTTCTCTACACTTTTCATCTTCCCCAGTGCCAGGCATGATATTCTACCATTAAGTAAGCTGCTGTTGGAGTTATCCACTTAACATTGATTTGTTTTTATAAAGGAATATTTACTTCAAAGATTTAACCAGGACAAAAGGACAAAAATTGATCCCTAAAACCGGGGGCCACAGGTTTTTTTCCTCTGTTCCAAACTCAGTCTCTGAGGAGAGCTGGTTCAGACTTAACACGGTTTCTGCATAGAATTGGCCTTACCAGGTTCATGTTCAATGACTTCTCATCTTAGCTTCTGCAGTGCTAGGGCCCAAAAGTCATGCATTCCTCAGAGCATCATTGCTCACCTAGCTGCAAAGCCCAGTATAGATTGGACTCCCAGGTGGCTTATCTACCTGACCTTTTGAAAGTCACAAGGTTGTAGCCTCTGACTTTCTTCACAGAGTTAGGTGCCTTGTTGGGTGGTTGTTGCTTTTATGGTGGTAGTAGTTTTTAAAAACTCACCCAACCAAAAGCAGTTTATTTTTCCATTTAGCACATTAAATTCAACAAACTTTTATTAAATATCTTCTGTGTTTCAGGCCCTGTGCTAGGCATTGGGATAAAAAAAATGACAAGTAACCTAATTTTTGCCTTCCAGAACCTTACAAGATGATAGGGGTGAATAGGATAAGAATAAAGAAGAGATCCAAAGTACTCTAGGAAGATAAGTAAGGAGAAGCAAGTACTTCTCTTTAAATAAGGAGAAATAAATTTAACCAAGAATTTAAACTCTCATAAGTAGGCAGCCCCTGAACTGGTCCTTGATGGAAGAGTGAGATTTCAGCAGGCAGAGAGGAGGAAAAATTTGAGGGATCATAGATTTAGAACACGAAGGAAAGAGGGAGGTCATCTGGGCCAACCCCTCTGTTCTACAGGTAAAGTAACTGAGACCCCAAAAGAAAAGGTTTGTCCATACTTACATATCCTAAGTAGCAGAGACATGGTTCGGTGTCTGGTTCACAGACTGCAAATGCTTCACTCTCTCCACACATCTACAAAGGAGGGGCGGCCTTCATGATGCACAGAGGCTGGAGGAGGCAGGAGGAGGTCAGGGAGCAGCTTCTAGGCCAGTTTGTCAGGAGCAGTGAGCATGAAGAGGAGTTATTGGGAGAGAAGGCGGGCAGATAGGAGTTTGTGTTTTATCCTGAAGGCATTAAAGCCTCTGAAGGCTTGGGGATGAGGAAATAATTTAGACAATATTTCAAGGAGTCTTCTGGTGAGGATCGGTTTGGAAACAGCTGGAAAAATGGGGAGGTTTGGTCAGGAAGACTATGCCTTCCAGAGGAAAGCCTCAGCCCCTTTCTCCTGTCAATACAGCTCATGTCCAGGAGAGGGAGTTCGGCACTGACCCTGTTCAACCTCCAGTGACAAAGCCTAATTCACTTTAATTGGATTCTTTTTCATTTTTAATTCAAAAAGGATTTGTTACACGGACATTGGGCAAGTCTCCTTATTCGAGGGTCTCATTTCTTGGGTAAATAAAAATCCAGGCCAAGATCCACTTTCAGAGGTGCATAGTGTTAGTCCCTGGGGAGCAAGATGACTTTCAAAAATTAGATCTTTCGTCTCTTAGGCAAAGAATGTGGGAACAGACAATCCTTGAAAGTCAGTGAGTCTATGAGAAGGGCTAGCTACAACACCAAGGGATTGTGCTGAAATTTCATTTGGCATGTTAGTCAAAGAGGAACTAAGGGGTAAAAGAGAAGAAAGTATGGTAAAGTGAAAAGAACATTGGATTTAAAATCCTAAGACCTGAATTTCAGTCCTAGCTCTGATACTTTCTAGCTGTGTGTCCTTGAGCAAAACCACTTACTATCTTTAAGCCACAGGTCCCTTATGTGTAAAACTGGAACTCCCTATCTCACAGAGTTGCAAGCACTTTGTCAACCTTGATGTGCCCTAGAAATGTGAGCTGCCTTCTCAGCTCCCCAGCCATCTGAAAACAGATGAGCCCAGGGGCATTTGAGATGTTCTCCAAATCTAGGGATACATGTGGAGGTACAGACAAATAGAGGAAATGTCCAAGAAGCCATCCACGAGCTCTTCTGCCCTGGGCTCAAAGCCTGACTCTGCCACCAACCCACTGTGTGACTTGGAACAATTACTGACTGTCTCTTGACCTGCTTCTTCATCTGTAAAATAAGAGTGTTGGACTAGATGACTTATAGGTCTGTTTCAGCTTTAATGATCTAGAACTCTTTCTAGGAACTCAAAGGACTCGGGCCTGTTAGGGTCAGAAATAGGGACATTTGAATGTTCTAGACAGTTGTTCTGGGCAGGACAGTATCATATGTTCTAGACAGTCATTTGAACTGCCAAGTTTAAGGCTTGAAGTCACAAAAATCACAGGATTGTAGATTTAGAGCCAAGGTGGGGGTGGGGGATGGAGAACTTCAGACATCCAAGGAATTAGAGCCAGAAAGGCCCTTATAGATCATCTAGGCCAGTGGTTCTCACCCTTCCTAATGCTGGGACCCTTTAATACAGTTCCTCATGTTGTGGTGACCCCCAGCCATAAAATTATTTTTGCTGCTATGTCATAACTGTAATTTTGCTACTGTTATGAATCGTAACATAAATATCTGATATGCAGGATGTATTTAAATTGAACATAACCCACAGGTTGAGAACCCCTGATCTAGGCCATTCTCCACATTTTACAGATTACTAGGAGGCCTAGAAATGAGAAATGATTGCCCCAAGGCCATGCTTACCAGGAAGTAGTGACACCAGAACGCTCTAATCAGACCAGGGTGATGAGTGCAGAGCTGCAGTAGTTCACTATTGCCAGACAGATCAGCTCCACATTCCTCCTCTGGGGCCTTTTGCTCAACAGTTTGTGTCTCCTTAGTACTTCCCAGGATAGCACTAGGCTCCCCTCAGACTCTTCCTATTCATATTCCATTCTCCCCACCTGGAAAGCTCAGCCACCCTTACTCCCACTGCCTTTGATCACTCAACTAAGAAATCTTTTCTGAACCCTTTACCACAGAAGGCAATGGAGTATTATGAAAAGAGCCTGAGAGGTTGAGTCAGAGAACCCCAGTTCAAATCCTGACTCTACCATTTACTATCTTTGTGCCTTCCAAACAATCACTCCCTCTTTGAGCCGAAGTTTCTTCACATGCAGAATCAGGGAGGCTCAAAGAGAAAGGACACTGAACTCACATGGCTAGTGTCCTTTCCACTATACTGTTCACTTCTTGGATTATGGAGTAGAAGCTCAGGTGGGGAGCCTGTGGCCTTGAGACCACATATGGCCCTCTAGATCCTCAAATATGACCCTTTGACTAAATCCATTTGGATTTTTGGATTGACTGATTGGATTTGGGTTTGACTGATTTGGATTCAGTCAAAGGGCCACACTTGAGGACCTAGAGGGCCACATGCGACCTTGAGGCCGTAGGCTTTCTACCCCTGACAATCCCACCATGTTGGACAGGCTTAAAGTAGATGTGTGTCTGTTGTTTGAGGTTTAGCCTGGCTAAGGTCTGGAATGTCAGCTCCAAAAGCCTGGACAACAGGAAGTGGGTTTGATTTTTTTTAACTTTTATTTAGGCATGGCAACTCACAGCTTTCTGGCTGCTAAGGTTTAGGGGCTATGATCTTCACTGCTTTGAGGGAACAGCCCTGCTGCGGAAGTCACAGATATCATAGCATATCTTTATTACTAGGATGCCTTCACACTGTCTGGACAGAACACAAAGGGCCTCTCTGACAACAGCATCATTTCTTTTTTTAAGCAAGTGCTTTTCCATTTGCTGCTTGATTTCTATGGTTTCTTTTCTGGAGCCTTGGTTCAGGGATCACTACTCAAATAAGATAATACATGTGAGAATACTTCATAAACCATGAAACTGCATGTGAATCTTAGCTATTATTACTCACACCCCAGCCTCAGTAGATCAACTTGTTTGCTGACCATTTGGGGATTCTACTGCTTGCCGGCCCCTAATTACCTCCTATATTTATAGGTCCTATAGGTTAGATTCAAAAACAGTAACTATCGTGAAAGAGAAGTTGGCTATGTGTCATCCCTGAAACTCGGTGCCCTATGGCTAGGTCAAGAGGAGGACAGATGCTCAGGGCATTCCTAGCATTGGAGGCCCTGGCCTGTCTTCACGATGAGAAGGAGCCTCATCCCCATTTAAAAAGTTGCCCACACATTATTTTGGGGTCCTGTTTGTGACACACAGCTGTGGTGCAAGAGTTCTTCACCTAAATGAACTGGATTTTAAAAAATATTTTGATAGCAGTGTTTCAATATATTTGGTTTCCTTTGGGAAACCATGACACAAAAAAAGATTAAGATGCCTTGGTATAGTTAGCACCCTAAAGTTTACAAATTATGAATAAAGTAATATGTGTAAAGTATTTTGAAAATCTTAAAGTGCTTTGTGAATGTTAGCTACCATTAGTTTATTTTTATTTTCATTATCTCATTTAATCCACATGGCAACACTCTGGGGCAGGAAGTACAAGTATTACTTTCCACATTTTAGTAATAATAATTTCTGTTTCTTTAGTGGTTAAAGGTTTACAAAATGCTTTCCTCCCAGTAGTCTGGCAAGGTGGGTAGGGCAGAGGAAATGAAGACCTGACAGGGTTAGAACTAACTTTGCCCATGGTCCCCCAGCTGGCTGTGACTCAGAGCCAGGCCCCCGGTCCCAAATTCACCATTCCTTTGGCCTCTCTTTTTCTGCATGTAAAGGGAATACTTTTTCTTGTAGACTCAGACTGTTAGAACTGGAAGAAGTCTCAAGAGCCTCCCTAAGCCCAGCCTCCTTTTGCAGATAAGTAAACTGAGTCAGCCCAGAGAAGGGATAGTGATTTGCCAAAAATTACAAAGTTAGTAAGTGACAGAGCCAGATCTCGTACTCAGATCTCTGGCCTCTTAAGGCCATTCTTTCTGGGTTATGATAATCCTGAACTTTTCTTTCTGCTATTTTACTCTAATAGGGGCGGCTAGGGGGCACAATGAATAGAGCACCAGCCCTGGAGTCAGGAGGACCTGAGTTCAGATCCAGCCTCAGACACTTAACACTTACTAGCTGTGTGACCTTGGGCAAGTCACTTAACCCCAATTGCCCAGCTTTCCCCCATTCCCCCCCCGCAAATCTGTCTTATTTTACCCCAATAAGCTTCAGGTATATTGTAGAATCATTTAACGTTTGGCGTGCAGCCCTACTCACAAAGGTAGCATTCTCTGAATCCTCTCATGCTCCTTCCTAGGGGTGTTGGGACCGAGGCTCTTCAAACTTACATAAATTTCAACTATTATTACTACAGAGAAATAGAATTTTAAAGTTGGAAGGCATCAGCTAATCCAGTCCCTTCATTTTTGTAGTATTCTTAGAGAGATCATTGAGTATTAGTGTTAATGTCATAGATAATAAAAACTTTCACCTTTGCAGAGTGCTTACTAAGGCCTTTCCTCGCAGTACGATTAAGAAGACCTAGACCATATCTCTAATGTCCCTTTCTGGATCTATGGCTCTTTCAGGTTCTAGAGCAACAGTGCTACTTACCAGCAGAAGTGACACATTTCATGTTAGGCCACAAGATGGCAGTGTCACCCTGAACTTGTACGTCCTTCTAAAGCTACAGGATTCTTCAGTTTCTCGGGCCTGGGGTTGGGGGGGATTCCTAACTGCGGGAAGAAGCCAATGGCCCCAGGCACTGCTGAGAGCCATTAACCCTGACCTGGGCCCAGAATCCCCAGGAAATGCCTCAGGAAGTGCCGTGGCCATTTAAGGGAAATGGGTAAAGAGCTGAGACCAGTCTGGTGAACTGCCCCAGAGCAGAGGGCAAAGGGGCAAGGGCACAGAGAGTCAAAAGACTTTAGCTTACTCCAGTTCCTGCACTCTTCCAGCCAAGAGTAGAGAGAAATAGCAAAAAGTTCTGCCCAGGGCCCTAGAAGCTAGAAGGGACCTTAAATACTAGATATCAAAGCTGTGAGTAGCATGGTAGGAAGAAAACAGGAATAGAGTCTAGAAAAGCTGTCTTCAAGGCCTTGTTCTACTATTTCCTATATGTGTAACCTGAGCAAGACCTTCCTTCCCCCTCTGGGCCTCAGTTTGCTCGTGGTCTGTCAGACTAAGCGGCTAAACTAGATGGTCTCTAGGTCCCTTTGAGATCTAGATTTAAATGAGCCTATTAAGCTGGAAAAGATCCTGCAACCTGAGCTAGGGGACTCAAAAGGAGCCTTAGAGATCCTCTAGTCCAGCTCCCTCACTGTTTTTTTGTCCAGATTTGTGATTCAATCCATGTACAGAACTCTTGATATTGAAGCTGTCCTTATCCAAAGCAGATCTACTGATAAGCATAAGAAACTAATAATCTGAGAGAGTGCCTAGGAACATGGAGAGGCTGGTTAAATGACTTGCTATGGTTATCAAAGGCATGACTAGAGCCTCCCAAGGCTAGCATTCTGTCCACTATACCCCACTGCCCACCCCACCCCCAAAACCAACTCCGTACCTTAAAGATGAACATGGCAGACTAGGGGGAAGCCAGGAGGACCTATGTCCAGATCCGACCTTTGACTGATGCTAGCTTGTGATCCTGGGCAGGATCATTCCTAGTGCTCAAGGAAATTCTCTTCTACCAGAGGTTACAGAGAAGGTGCTGAGTTCCCTGCATGGATGAAATCACATTTGCTACCTGTACCCTAAAAATAGAGAAAATAAGACCCAAAGGGAAAATTGGATGTGAAGAAGCAAGACCTAAGACCTTTTTCCTTTATTTGCTGTCTATGTCTGTCCCTAAAAGGAAATTGTGGAGCCTCAGAGAAGGCTGGAAAAAACCTTTCAGTCTAACTACCCTTTTCCTCATTTTACCCTGGAGGAAACCTATAGAGGAGATCTGTAGACACTTAGAAAATATTCTGTTAGCAGGACAGTGGTCTCTTCTAAAACCATAAAGCCTGACCTTTAGCAATCTGGCTTCTTCAGGGATGAGACTGTCTCATTTTTATTTTAAGAAAAAAAATTCAAAGTCCCTCTTTCTTCCCTTTCTTTTCATGAGTAATGAGTTACCTTCTGATTTACCCTCCAGATCTCAGAGAACCTTAATCCTGTAGATCAGGCCTTCTTGCAACTAACGTCTCATTTCATTCTCATTTATTCCTGAACTTTCTCTCAGCAGCCTTCATCAGCTGCCTTGAGATGAAAGCGCCATTTTCCCATTTTTTGTTGACCATATCTTCTTCAACGAATCCTAAAACGTGAGATTTTAAATGAGCCTCAGAATACAGAATAATGGAACTAGAGCAAACTTTAGAACATAACAGGTTAGAGCATAGGACATAGGACATAGACATGTTAGAATTTGAAGAGACATTAGAACATAGAGCACACAATGTTAAAACATAGAATAGTAGACCTGGAGAACAGCTCAAGGACTCTCTAGTCCAACCCCCTCATTTAAAGTTTTTCTGTCTGTCTTTTTGGTTGTTTATCAACTTCGTTTGAATATACCCCTCTCCCCAAACCAAAGGCTGATCCTCTAAGACAAAGAATTTTAAAAGAGGAAAGTAAACGTAGTTTAGCAAAACTAACAAATCCGTCAGATTACATTTACCAGTGTTCCACCCACGTCTGTAAAGTAAGGAGGAAGATGAATTTCCTCATCTCTTCTCCAAACTTGGCCATCGTTAAATAAATTATTAATGAAAAGACAATGATCACTCTGTGTCAAGCACTATGCTAAGTGCTGGGGATACCGATGTAAAATCAAGATAGCCTTTGCTCTCAAAGAGATTGCATTTTATTAGGGAGAGACAACCGGTGCTGGAGGCTTCTGCTTTAGAACTGATTGTAAGGCCCAGTGGTCCTTAGGTGCAGCAGCAAGGCAGATGTAAAGTATCTTCTTTAGCGTTATTTATCTTGCTAAAACCTTCTCTGTTTCTGCCACTGAACCATTTGACGATGACAAGGATTTTGGTGACAAAAACTTTCTTCTCTAGGTCTTCAGTAGACTGCTGAGAACATGGGGTTCTCAATTAATGTGTCAGGAAGTGCTTCCCTGGACCACACCAAAGGGGCTGAAGACCTGGTATTGGTGGGGAGGACATTCGCTGTTCTTCCAGGGTCCTCTGGGACCAGGTTCTGGACTGCCTGTACCATGGTCCAAGGGCTGGTGCTGGCAGGGGTTTGGTTGCTTCACAGCACCCTGCCACATGGGCTAAACTGGCTAGCTAGCTGATTAGTGGCATTTGGTCATGGGTTGGTGTTAATCATGACAAGGATGCCAAGAACCTCATCTCTACAGGAGCCCTGATCTGGGTGATGGCCACGGACCATGGGCCGGAAACAAGGCTGGTTGAGCCGCCCCTCCGTGAATAGTCATGGGTCGGTCAGTGTGGGTTTTAGTTGTTGGTATTTTTTTTGTTTCCCTTCTTGTCCTTATAAGTGCTTTTTTTCCTGCCAGACTCCCAATTTTGCAGAAAAGGATTCTGAAGCCAAGAGAAGGGAAATAACCTGACCTAGGGCACCCAAATAGCTTAGTGATCGAGGCAGCGCTTGACCTCAGATCCTAGGACTCCATCATACTTTCCACTCCACCTTCTTCATTTCCATTTAAGGGTCCCAGTCATTCTGACTGGACTTTGTGGTGGGGGATGTTTAAAAAAAGCCTTCTTTTTCACTGCTCTTTTGGACAAGACGTCCCTCTGAATTCTTTCTCTTCTCTTCAGTACGACTACAGCTTCCGGACAGAGCAGAGTGCTGCTGCCAGACTCCCGCCCAGTCCCACTAGATGTCAGCAGATACCACAGTCCTGAGGACCAGGAGGGAAGGAGGGGCAGGAGCCAGTGGAGAAGAGCTGCCCAGCACACACACACACACACACACACACACACACACACGCCCCACCACACCACACCACACACACACACACAGATACTACTGAAAGGGGAAGGCAGCCCCATCCCAAAGCTGAGGAATGTTCCTGGAGACATTTCTCCAAACCCTTCCATGGACCTCAGAGGACCCTTCTTGAAAAAAAAAGAAAGAAAAATACACCCTTCCTTCTTCACACACTTTAACATTGAGGGAGGGTGGGGTGAGGCACAATTGTTTGTATGTGATAGTTTCTGGAATTTTAAATTGTAAAATTATTTTTCATCTGCTTATCTAATGCCTCTCCACCCCTATCCTGAAGTCATCCTGGGATATTTTTTTTTCTTTAATCATTTGCCATAGTGATCAACAGCCCCTTAAAAAGAAAAAAAAAAGGGCGGGGGGCGGGGGGGGGAAATCTGTGTAATACAACATAACCTACCCCTGAGAAGTCCTTCTGGAATCTAGTAATCACATGGTCACAACTGAAGGTATCCTTGACTGGTTACTGGTGACTATGGTTTTGACTAATGTTGACCCTGGAATATTCCAGTCACTCAACCTGAGAGTATACCACTAAGAAATGTAATTGTCTTCAATTGACTTTTTCAGGGGGTTGGTTTAGCCTGCATCAGCACCTCTGGTGCTGGTGGGCCCATCAGCCCAGGTACTTTGGTTACACGGCCTCAAGGGTTCTTTTGGGAAAAATCACCTTTGGCCGTAATCAGGATCAAGCTCAAGGAAGCATCTCTTTCCACCAGAGTTAAACTAAGGTGCTGGACTGGGTAACTTTGGGAACATGCATCCAGAACTGATTTCTGAGGCTTCCCATTGGACAATTCTCTGGAAACATCAGTTATCCCAGATCCCTAGACTAAAGTGACTTGTTCATTTCTTGGGAAAGGACAGCTTCCACCCCCAAGCAAAGGTGGAGGATATTCTAGAGAAGAGCCCAAGTATGGTCCTGGAGTTGTTGGGCTACAGGTTACACATGGAGCCACTTGCCCATTTCTTGCCCACCCCATTTGTAGTACCTCATTGGCCACATAGGAGCCTTTGTCCACTCTCAACTCACCTGTTTGGATGCTGAAATGTAACGAGGAAAATATTCAATTTCCTTCCCATTCCTTCAGCCAAGCACCTTCCTGGAGGCCTCTTGCCCAGACTAGACACCCTTGCCTGCCCCCCAAGGAAGTGGGGCCTCTGCATGGGGATTCTCCATCTCTTGCTTGCTTTCCAAAGCCAGGTGCATGTCTGGATGATGCTTCTTAATGTGACAAGTCATTTCGAACAGTCCATTTGACCTGTGCTGCTTTCCTAAGTCATGGCCATATTACAAAAGTCTGGCTATGAACTGGAACTTCCCACTAAATAGGCTTTGAGTGAAAGTTTGGGCTTTTTTTTGTATAGTCCTGGTGGTCCCATCCCATTGAAGATGTGTTTGCCCTAATAACTGGTGTTGCCGTAGCTCCTGGCTTGCTCTAATGCACAAATTTGTTTTTGCACAGCTATGTCTGTATTTGTTTGCTGTGGAGTGTTGTGGTTTTTTGTTTGTTTTCCCCCCCTAGTTCATTAGAGTATGAATTTTTTAGAACTTGGGTGTCACTAGATACTCGAAGATACTCAAGCTTTTTGAGGAGGGTGCTTGATGGTGCCCTGGAGGAAGATAAAGATAGGTCACATAAGTCATGTGTAATGTAGTATGGTGTGTTGGAAAGAGGATGAGATTGTGTCAGGAGAACCCACCTCCATGTGACCTTAAGCAAGGCACTTCCCTTTTCTGGGCCTAGGACTCCCCACCTGCCAAATTAAGGGGGCACATTAGATCCCTAAATTCCCTTCCAGTTTTAATCCTTCCATCTGGGCAAATGTTTGCAGACAAGCCACAGGAAGAATAGAATAGCTTTCACCAAAGCACACAAGTTAACATCAGCATCAAACCCCAGATCGGAGTTGGAGGATGAAAGTAACTCAGTTTTATCCTATGTGGTTTGGGTGTGATGGCTCGGGTGTGACACAATACCATTATGACCTGTGCCAACTGTGAGACACGGCTGCCAGCTGGGAGATGGCCCAGGTAGTTGGTGCTTTAAAAAAAATACCTCACATGCATACAGGCAGTGCATAAACTCCTTTGCTATCGCCAAGGTAGATCCAGGGAGACCTGTTCTCTTCCTCTCCCCAGTCTTCCCTTCTGCACACTTTTATATTGCCCTCATTAGTTTTAAATTTGGTTGGAGATTGACTCCGTGTATCCGTAACATTTAAACTAGATAAGGTAAGGTTCCATTCAGCCCTAACAGTGGAGGATAGGAAGCTTGAGGCCCAGAGAGGGAAAGGAAATTGCCTAAGGTCACACAGGCATTCTGTAGCAGAGAGAGAATTCAAACTAAGGTCCTCTGATTCCAAATCCAGTGTTATTTCTACCATACCTTCCTCTCAAGAAGATAGTTTTTTGTTGTCATTTTAATATGTTTGCTCTTGTTAAAAAAAAAAGTGGGGATGGGAGAAAAAATGGAAAGTGGCCATAGAACCTTCTAGGATCTTCTCATCCCTGAGTGATATTCGGATGGATCGTGAGACAGCCCTCCCCCCTTAACCCCCCGTCAATTTTATGGGGGCTAAAGATCAACCTAATTTCTCATTTTTGTTTTATCCCCAACTCAGAATCAGTCAGACATTAGGAAAACTAACAGATGATAACCAAGAACCACAGAGGTCAGTAAAGCATGGATATCACTGTGATCAAGCCTGTTGAGTTTCATTTTCATCATAAGGCTGTTTGCTACCTCTCTGGATCTGAGCATCAGCCTTTATTTTTTTTCCCTCCTTTTCTAGGTCTGTGACGAGTCTGGGGACAAGGGCAGATTTGTCTCTCAGTTTATCATCTTTAACTTCCACATTTTCTTTTTCTAAGCAAAACTTTTTAGCACCTGTTGACCTAGACTTCTATTCTTGTAGATTTTTAGTGCTAGAAGGGAGTGCAGAGTGACTGGGCTAGCGCAGCCCCCACAGAATCTCAGATCTCATTCAGAGGGGCTGCAGAGCTCTGCTTGGTCCAGCTGCTTTCTGAAGAAGGAATCCCTTCTACAACGTCTATAACAAGCAAAGGGGTCATGTAACTTCTTCTTCAAGACCTCTATGTGAAAGCCTTGCTGTTTCCCTTAGAGCAGGCAAGTGGCTTTTCCTCTTCACCTTCCTAGAAAACTGACAAAAACCCCTCGGAAAGCCCTTGGCCTTCCCAAGACTTAGCATGTTGAATATTTGAAGAAAAGTGCAGCTAGAACAGCTTGAAAATCTCCAAGTGCCAGGTCCACTGATTTTTGTTTGTTTGTTTTTGCTTTTTTTGGAGAAGAGAAGGCAGGACAGTTGGGGTTAAATGACTTGCCCAATGTCACATGGCTAGTAAGTCAAGTGTCTGAGGCAGGATTTGAACTCAGGTCCTCCTGACTCCAGGGCTAGTGTTCTATTCACTGCACCACCTGGCCGCACCCAAGTCCTCTGTTTTGTCTAATGGCACCCATAGGCTCCCAAAGGAGATTCCTGCTGGTTCCCAGCCACAGTGTTCTTGGAGGCATGACTAGCCACGAGAGAACAGAAGGGCTGTGCCATACATAGTTTATTCAGGAGGCAGGGAGTAAAATGAGGTCATTGGTTCTGGGAGAAACTCAGAGGCCACAGAGTCAATTCAGTTCAAAGAGCAATTTTTAGTGCCTGGGGTGTACAATGCACTGCCCTAGGCACTAAGGATTCGAAGGGGGAGAGGGGAATTGTCCCTTCCCTCAGGGCACTTAGGTTCTTATTGAAAGGCTACAGGACTGGGAGTCAGGAGAGTTGAGTTCAAGTCAGAATTCTGCCAGATACGTGAATATGGGCAAGTCACTTCTCTATGATCCTCAGTTTCCCATTCTGTAAAATAAGGAGGGTTAGACTATCTAATCTTTAAGGTCTCTGAATGCTGTGATTCTGCAGACTTAAGAGAAGTCATGAGTATGGCCATTTTTTAAAGCAAAAGCTTCCCTTCAGAATAAGAAGACATTTCAGCCACACTGATTGACACAGGATTGGCTTTGCATGTGATAGTACAATCTCCCTCAGAATCATGGAGACTGAGGCTCAAGGTAGAACACTGGGCACGGACATTTGTCCCTGGGAAAGGTAAACATAGTGTAGTAAAAGGAATACAGTATTTGGAGTCAAGAGGACCTGGGTTCAAATCCTGCCTCCTTATTAGCTGTGTGACCTTGGACAAGTAAGTCCCTTCCCCTGACAGGGTGGGTGTTGGACTAGATAATCTCAAATTGCTTCCAGGTCTAAATCCTCTTAGGCTTTTCTTATGGTTCACAATTCTCAGGCCTTAAAGCCTCTCAACTCAGAAAAGCTTTTAGAGATGAAGGACCACCTGACCACTGAACGCACCTTCAGAGAACTCCCTTCCTGATCTTCCCCGGGGCCAGGCAACAGCCTCAAGGGTTCCATTGCGACCATGTTAACTAATGTTTTCAGCATTTAGTATGGAGCCGGAGAGTACAAGGTGGTGAACTTGAGTTAACCAGTGTGTTAGCAGTACAGCCATTTTTGAGACTAACAATAAGGAATTAGCTTCCGTAGCACATTGACTGTGAAATTTGTTTAAAAAAAAAGCCAGGTTAGGATAATTGTGTGATGTCCATAGGCAGGACACGTTGATGTGGGCATGTTTTAGAGTGTGTGTATGGTGTGTGTATGTGTATGTATGTTAAGTCCTTTTAAACTATTCCTAACTCTGTCTTCTCTTTCCCCACTTAGAGTAGGAGAGAGGGTTGGGAGGGCAGATGAGGCAGTGCTCAGCAGGACATTTGTGAGTATTGAAATGCTCATTGTAATGCCACCCAGTTTCTCTGTACAGCCTAGGTACAGACTTCTTACCTGGACCACTGAACTTGTGGTGAAGATGATGATGTTGGGATCTCGAATAGGGACACTTGCAAGTCAGAAGAGTTCTCCTGTTTGCATAGTATCAGGATTTATAACTGAAAGTGAACTTGGAGATTATCTTGTTCAACTCCATCATTTTACAGGGAGGAGACTGAGGTTCTGTGAAGTGATTGCCATGGCCAAAAAAAATGTTCACTAGGAAACAACCTTTTGGTGACCACCTTCCTCCTCTTATCCTTAAGGCTGGCTCTTAGAACAGTGGACCCATCAAGGTCTTTCCAGGTTGACTGCCAGAGCTACTGCTTCTCTGGCATAGCCTTGTCCATTGTGCACCCCACAGCAAGGCAATGACCTGACAGTTGGCTTGGGAGTAGAGAATTGGAAATTTTTGTGAAGATGTGAAGAGTCCCTTATCTTGGGTCTCTCTAGGCCCAAAAGGTACTCATTTCCATTCCCTTCCCAGTCTCCCTCATCCTCATCCTGTGGTACAACCCAAGCTACATGTTCCTCTACTACATTATTACCTTCCTTCAGCGATTTTCTTCCTCTTCTTTTGTGTTAAGTTCTGCAGAAGAGTCAATCTTTCCATTAAGCCTACAGAGATGAGAATTGTGCTGCTTAGAATTGTGCTACCCTCTAGCTCAGTTGTAGATTATCCCTAAACCCCAAATTTTCCTCCCATTATAAGAATCAGGGTGGTATACAGTGGAAAGAACACTGGACCAGGAGTCAGAAGCCCTTAGTTTTTCTGACTCTGTTGCTAACTCCCTGGGTGACTTTGGCAAGTCAATTCTCTTTGGTCCTCAGTTCCCTCACCAGTAAAATGAAACGAGTTATGGAGTGGAAAGGGAGCAAGGTGTAGAGTCAGGAGATTTGGGGTTGAATCCTGGCTCTTCTGCTGCTATGTAGTATGGACAGGCTACTTCCCCTTTGGGGAAGGGGACAGGAAAGGCTCAGTTTTTTCCTCTGTAAACTGAAAGAGTCAGGTTAGATTCCTTCCAACATCATCATCCCATGACCTGGTGATCTCTGAAGTCCCTCCCAGCATTTGTATCCTATGCTTGTGAGAGGAGATGGATGGATCAACTCCCTCTTTCACAGAATGGCTGCCCCAGGCTTTAGACTGATAACCCTGTTGCCAGCTTTCCATCTAGGTAAGTAATTCCTGGAGAACGTCGGCCTCAAGGCTCTCAGAGATGACACCAGATGGGAGGGTGAGCATGTCAAACCACATTCACCACCACTGGGCCCGCCCTTGCAGAGGATCCACTGGCCTGTAGGGCAGAAGTGTTCCTGAATTCTGGTGACTTGAACAGACAACTATGGAGTAACAAATTAACCCTATTCCACTTCTTACTCTCTGCCTCGCGTGCTGAGAGAGTAGTATCTACGTGGAAGATCGCATCATCTCACATGGCCATGAAGAAGGAAGGCCTTCATGAAGTAGCCGAGCAGGGTCGAGGTGCTGGGCGTTGTCGGGCTGTCAGGACCAGTCTCATCGTGTTGTTACCTTTTGTATTTATTTTAGGTGACTCCTGTATTTTATAAAGGGAAGTTTCACTGTGTGGTTATTAATCCGTATTCTTAATATAATTTGTTAAATAAAAGTTTGTTTTAACCACTTCTCACCAGTCTTCCCTATCTGCTCCTGGCTCAGAGTCCCCAGAGGATCGAGTACACTAAACTCAGCTTCAGTTCAGGTTCCAACTCTAAATGGGGAGGAATCCTAGACTCTGCACATGGCATAGAGGGGTCCCACCGTGGTGGGGTGGTGCTGGACGGAGGGTCAGGAAACTTGGGTTCTGGTAAGAGGCAGTGCACTACAGTGGGAAAAGCCTTGCTTTGAGTTCAAAGGTTGCCTTTGTTGTTATTTTTTTCATTGTCTCATGACCTCATTTGGAATTTTCTTGACAGAGACATTGGAGTGGTTTTGCCATTTCCTTCTCCAGTTCATTTTACAGATGAGGAAACTGAGGCAAACAGGGTGAAGTGACTTGCCCAGGGTCACACAGCCAGTAGGTGTCAGGGGCCATATTTGAATTAGGAGAATAAGTCTTCCTGACTCCAGGCCTGGTACTCTATCTACTGTACCACCTCACTGCCCCAGGATCCTCTGATTCAAAGGACCTAGATTCAAGTCTAATTTTAATCAGTTACTTACCCTATTGTGACTTTGGGCAAATCATTTAACCTCTTTGTAAATTAAGTGTTAGACTATATGACCTCTGAGGTCAATTCTAGCTCTAAATCTATGATCCTGTGACCTCAGTTCTGGCTCTGTCCCAGTCATCTGCATGATTTTGAGCCAGGTACCTGCTGCCTTCTAGGACTCAAGATCCTCTTCAGTGAGATGAAGATAGGAGGTGAGCTCTATGGTCTTTTCCAGTCCTAATGTTACAGTGTTCTGAGTGGCACTTCAGCTTGTGTGTGTGTGTGTGTGTGTGTGTGTGTGTGTAAAGAGAGAGCTAAGCAAAGTCCCTCACCTTTCAGCCTTGTGGGGTATAGTTTGTCTTCTGCCCCTCTGTGCATTTTAAATCGAGAGGCTGGCTGTCCCAGTTAATGGACAAGGAGGATGCAGGAGGTGAGGCGGGGGAAATGCATCTATTTTCTTGAAATTGCCCCTCAATACCCTCAGGATGGGTTCTTGAAGGGGGGGAAAAAACCACTAATTTTCCAGGAAAATGTGAAATAAATATTTAAACTGAAAGGAGGCAAAAGAATGCTGAGCTCTTTTTTTCTCTCTCATTTGCCCTGGAGCCCATGTCTGTGTGTATATGTGAGTGGCGTCTCCCTCTGAGTTTGGAGGAGGCAGTCATACTAGTGCAGTTCCTGGTAATTTCAATCCTGTCCTGACTGCTCACCTGCTTACAAGATGCCACTCCAACCACCAAAGTAAGGAGGCTGCAGGGCATTTGCTCAAGTAGAACAGGGGGCACTGGGTTGATTTTAAGAAAACTTCAGTTCAAGTTTCATCATCAAAGCTCTTTTCTTTGTGTACATATGACCTTTGAGTTTATGGTCTAGACATCATAGTCTGGGACGTCACTGCCTCCAGCCCTGTTATTGCCAGATTAAGGAACCCCTTCCCCATTTAAGAAAGAGTATATCAAGCAAAGGCAGTGCCATGTGATCAAAGCATGAGAACATAGAATATCAGAGCCGGAAGGGCCTTAGAATAGAAACTGCTAAGCCATGAACATGGAATATCAGAGGGGGAGGACCTCAGGGGAGAGAAAGGAGAAGTGTTAAATGGGGCAATGTTGTGTATTTGTTGTTAAATGCGCTACACCAAGAGTCAAATGAAAAAACAAAACGGTTTGGATCTTTCCTGCTGCTTATATCAATAAGAGCTTCTCCACTTTATATAGAGCTTTGAGGTTTACAAAGAGCTTGGCTTTCCTGACAACAGCCTGGTAAGGTAGGTAGAGTCTAAGTGCTACTATTTCTATTTTACAAATGAGGAAACTGACTTAGTGACATTGTGACTCATTAATTGTCTCTAGTCATAGAGCTTGAGTGGCAGGTGGAGAACGGTCCACCTTGGTCTCTCAGTCCCAAATGCAGGGTTGCTTGTACTCCCCCTATGATGCTTCATGAGAAGAACATAGAATTTCGAAGCTGAAAAGGACCTTAAAGATAATAGCCTTCAAGAAGCTTATAGTCTATTTTGAGAGCTAAGATGTTCATATAATTAAAGTACTAAGTAGCTGACACCTTATGTTTGTTAAATCAGTGTAATAATAACAAACTCACAGCTTCTTCCTGAGTGCAGTAGGAGTTCAGAGAAGGAAGAAAGCATGGACAGGAGGCTCCTAAGGCTGGGGAGGGCTTGCTCAAGGAGAAATAACTTGGACTAAACCTTTAAATACACAAGTTTGGTGAGAAGAGGAGATGGAAGGGGCATGCTAAGACTGGGGGTGGTGTCATAAGGTGGGGGGAAGCCATGGGCTTGCTTGTAACCTGCTGCTGTAGAAAGACCAGGTTAGCATGAGAGACCCTAAATGAACATTTTTGTGCCATCTAGAAATTCAGAAATGATAATAGCTAGTAGCATTTATTTAGGGCTTTCAGGTTTGCAAAGCACTTTACACACATCTCATTTTATCCTCATAACAATGTTAGGAGGCATGTGTTGTTATGCCATTTAAGAGATGAGGAAACTGAGACAGAGTCTGACTTGCCCAGAAAACACCAACGCCAAATGGTACATGGACAAGTGTGAGCATGAGAAGGTAGTGTATGTTAATGACTAGAAGGACAGGGAGGCTAGCTCTACCAGCAATTCTCAACCTGTAGGTTATGTTCAATTTGTAACAATGAAAATACATCCTGCATATCAGATAGATTCATAACAGTAGCAAAATTACATTTATAAAGTAGCAATGAAAATAATTTTATGGTTGGGGGTCACCGCAACATGAGGAATTGTATTAAAGGGTTGAGGCATTAGGAAGGTTGAGAAGACAATCATCCTAAGGAGAGGATGAGGATCTCCAAGATTAGAACATCTCAGTGGGAACAGAGAGAAATGGCTACGCCTGGGAGACATTTCAAATGAAGAAACAACAAAATACAGTGATTGAGAGGATAGTCTATGAGGGAAAAGGAAAAGCCAAAGAAAACTCAGGTTTGCAGGCTGAGAGATTAAAAGAACTATACTAATAGAGATGGAACAATCAGAAAGGAACCTCAACTTGCTGGGGAAGTCTTAAGATGATGGAGGGAATCCTTGTAAGTAGTCTCCTGCCCTGACATCCACTAGCTGTGTGACCTTGGCCAAGACATTCTCCAGCTGTATCTGTGGGCACTTCTTGGCTTCAACTCTGTTCTAAGGTCTCTTCCAACTCTAATATTTTATGATGAGTTTAGTATGGGTGTGAATAAAATGGGGGGGGGGGAATTTATTACTGTGTTCTGGGGATTTTTTAGAAGAGTCCCTATCCCCAAGCTCCCATTCTAATAGGGACAGATACCTATATAGAGTGGTGGCCAGGGAGTGGAATTTCAGTTGGGAAAATTATTGGGATGGTGAATGGAGCTGTGGGACAAATTATCACTCTTTTCAGGAATGGCAATGTTGATTGATTACTGCTCTCAGAGGTAGAGGTAAAAAGCAAATGTTGAGGTAGAGAAAAGAGAAGAGACTGAGAGTTGAGTAAGGAAACATGGCACGAAGGTGTTTGTGTTCAGGTTGTGTTTAGAACAATATGTTTAGATCCACGTGTAGATGTCCTGAAAGCAGTTAGAAAGTGGGCCAGTTTAACAGTGTACTGAAATTTACTGGATGAGATGTGTTATAGGGATGAATGTAAAGTCTTGTACTTGGGTTCAAAAAATCATCTGCCCAGCCACAGGATAGAAGAGATAAGGTTTAAAAGCTGGAGAGATCTAGTTGACTTCAGGTTCAATATGAGTGCCCTAAAATTCAGTTTTAGGGTACCTTAATGCAAGTTTAGTATCCAGATAAAAGGAAACCCTATTGTTGTTAGCAATTGTCAGATCTGAAATAATGCATTCAATTCTGGGTACTGAGAGTCAACATATTATGTAGAGGGTTGGACTTGGATTTTGTAAGACCTGGATTCAAATCCTGCCTCTAATAGTGAATAACTTTGTGATTAAGTCACTTAAGCTCTCTGAGCCCCCAGGCAACTTTCTAAAACTATAAATTATAGACAGTTTTCATCAAAAGAGGGAGTTCACACACCACTGAAATCACAAGCATAATATTGGCATTGACATATTCTTGGCACCACATTTGAGAGAGGAACATTAACAATCTGCAACCACAAAAGGACAGCCAACATGCTGATAAGATGTCTTATCTTAAATGTTGGATTAAAGGGTATGACATTTGACATGAAGATTCAGAAGGACCGTAATCATCATCTTCAGATATCTAAAGGACTGTCATATTTCTGGGCTTAGCCTGTGTTGTTCCAGAGGACAGAACCAAAGGTCTGTGGAAGGTACGTTTTGGCTCCATGTGAGTTAGCACTTTCTAAAACTTACAACCAGCCGTGGCGTTAACTGCTTTATTCAGGTAGTGATCTCAGTGTCATCTGAGGTCGTCAGGCACCAAGTGGATATCCTTAACTTGGACATGGAGGGATTCCTGGTCAGGTACAGATTGGACTAAATACCCTCTGAAATTCCTTTCTTGCCATGGGATTTTATGGTAAGCTAGAAATGATTGACAGAGCTTCCCAATAAGAGAACATGTTACCCTGTGAGGTAGTGAGCTCCCTATCACTGGAAATGTTGAGAAGAGTCTGAATGATCATTTTTCTGAGATTCCTGCTTTGGATGGGAAGTGCAACAGGATATTCTCTAAGGTCCCTTCCAAGTCTAATATTCTGTGATTTATAGAGCAAAAAAATAAAGTTCTAATCTTGGCTCCGTCACTGGTCATTCAGCCTTGGGCAAGTCACTTCACCAAATGGTCCTCATTTGTAAACTGAGGGACCCTAAGGTCCCTTCCAAGGAAGAATGACGAGTCTACGAAATCTGATACATAAAATATAGGTACTAGTAGCACAGATTTGAGAGGCATATGAATAGAAGTAGGAATGAGCGCTGAAATTGTGTACAGGCTCACAGGAGAGAGGAAGAACTGCCAAGGGAGAACCAAAGGGCCAGCTTTATAGACAGAGGTAGAAGAGACCTTAGAGACCCTCTAGTCTGCTCCCTTCCTTCTCATGTTACAGAAAAGGAAACTGAAGGAAAGGAACAAGCATTTGTGAAGCACTTTACAAATATTATTTGATTCTCAGAGAACCCTGGGAAGTAAGTGCTATTATTATTATTATTCTACTTCACAGTTAAGGAAACTGAGATAAAAAGGTTAAGTGACTTGCCCAGAATCACACTCTTAGGAAGTGTCTGAGGCTAGATTTGAACTCAGGTCTTCCTGACTCCAGGTCCAGTACTTTATCCACTGTACCACCTAGCTGCTTCAGATCTTTTTTTTTTAACTTTAAAAAAAAACTTTTTAAGCAACCTTCTGAAAAAGTGTCTATACTTTTTGCTTCTACTCCCTCATGATTCATTTGGAGAATACTCAGGACCCTAGAAGCCATCTATTCTAACTGTAGGGTCTAATCTATGATTCAGACGTGTACTAGGACGCTATAAGCTTTCCAGAAAGTGGCTAAATGGCATGGACTTCAAATGACAAAACTAAGGAAAGGTGATGGAGCCATAGTCCTTAAGTGTAATTTTCTGGCAGCATGAGTTTTGTGACAAGTCAACCAGAATTCTGTTGGCTTGTTAACCTCCTAAATCAAGTTTAAGAGAGGTATAATCTGCATCCCAAAGAGAAAAAAAAAAGTAGAAAGTGGTTTCTCATGAATCTGACAAGAATTTATTAAGTCCCTACTACCTGCAAAGCACGATACTAGGTGCTGATAGGAATAAGCGTTTATTAGGCACCCACCATATGCCAGGCACTGTGCTAAGCATTTTTCAGATAAATCATTTGATCCTTACAACAACCCTGTAAGGCGGGTGCTATTATTACCCCCATTTTAGAGTTAATGAAACTGAGGGAAACAGAGGCTCAGTGATTTGCCTGAGATGAAAAAGCTAGGAAGTATCTGAAGCCAGATTTGAACTTGAACTCTGGGCCCAGCATTCTATCCACTGTGCCACTTAGCTGTCCCCATAATACAACGACAAATAAAGGGGAGGAAAGGCAATTCCCACCTTCAAGGAGCTTACATTCTAGGGGAAGAGGGGGTGGGAAATAATATCCACATGTTATAGCACTCTCTCTGATTTTACTCCCCAACCCACACTGGCAGTAGCAAGTTGGGAACTTGGAGGAATAGTTGCTACTATTCTCTAGGTTTCAGAGATAATCCTGTAAGAATCCTACTAACAGGGCAGCCCATGAGCCCCCACCAGTGGGCTTCCCCCTTAACAAGCGACAAATAGACTCAGTTCTTTAGCCAAGGCATTAATTCAAATGGCATCACAACAATAGCCACAAAGTATTTTACCTCCAAACCTAGAGCATATTCTCCCACGAAGGCTTAAAAGAATCTATTGAGAGCTGGGACAACTTAAAGTACAGTGGCAGTGAGACATATCTGTAGGAAACATGGACAAAGTAACTCACAACTCCAAGAACTCTAGAGATTGCTTACAAAATTTGCTGAGGAGCATGGCTTTGGTGATGGATGAGTTGCTGCTTTAGCTGCTCTGGCTCTTTGCTGGGCATAGTATCTCTGGATGGATGGATGGATGAACTGGGCTTGATCATCATAGGACATTGGGGTCTCAGCTGGGCTGGGGCAGGCAGGTCATTTGACTTCACTCCTGGCTCCTCACTAGACTTGGCTGCCATTGGGCTGGACCAGGCAAATGCATAGCTGCTGCTGGGCTGAGCCAGACAGGTCACTTTTCTGCTTAATTGCTGTTGGATGGTACCACACCCTTTTCAGCTGGAGCACTGCAGTGCTCTTTTAGAAAGGAAAATAACCCTTAGCCTAGAATTGGCAGAAGCCTCTCCTCTTTTACTCTTTCAGATTCTTGGTTCACTACCTCCAGGTGGGAGAAGTCTAGACTCTCCTGTTGAACAATCCTTTCTGGTTCGGAGGTGATTTCCCTTGGTTTTTGGACTCTACCTTTACTTATGACAACCAGTCAAGTTATACTTCCCAGATTCCTGTTGGGTCTTATGCAGATGAGTAACTGGGGACATTTGAAGCAAACGTATTAAAGCAATATGTGCCCTGGGGCAAATTCATCTTAAAACGCCTTTTCATGTGTAATCAAGCTATCCAAGCCTCAGACCCTTTCTAAGTTGTTTCCTCTGAATTTAGAAAGCCTTCCCTTCTACCTTTTGATCCCCCTGTTGTTTTTCTTTTGCCCCTTCAGCTTTGCTAAAGTGCTCCCTTAAACACAAAGTACATACAAAGTAGATATGGATTAATATATAGCTGTGGGACAATTAGGTGACTCAGTGGATAGAGCCAGGAGTGAGGAAGACCTGACTTCAAATCTAGCCACAGACATTTGCCAGCTGTGTGATCCTGGGCCAGTCACTTAACCTCTGACTGCCTCAGTTTCCTCCACTGCATCATGAGAATAATAATAGCACCTACCTCCCAGTGTTGTCCTGAGGATCAAAGGAAATACTTCTAAAGTGCTTAGCACAATGCCTAGCATAGTAAATACTATATAAATGCTGACTATTACTATTACTAACCTCTGGGGAAGAGGGCACTTAAAGGGGGAGGAAGAGGATGTGGGTAGGCTACCCCTTGTTCTCACCAGTCTCCTATGGGCCAAGTAGTTTTCAACACTTCTCACAAAATCCTAATTCCTTTGTAGCAGGAGAAGGTTGGGAGAGCTGGGAATGGAACTTAGAGTGAGAATATCTTATCATTCAATCATTTCACCTATAGTTGTGTGAATTGTGGGTCTGATGTGTGGGAGACACGGTTTGGGGATTGACAGTGGATGTACACAGAGTTTATCTGCTGTCACTATTCCCCATACACATTCCATCCCCTCCCTTAAGACTTTCACAACCTTTCCCCCAGGGCTGGAAAATATTCCCTTCTGGCTGCCTCCTGGTAGAATCCCTAGCTTCTTCCCCAGTACTCAAGTATTACCATGGACAGGAAATAAAAGCTGATCCTTGCCCTCCCAGTGCAAATACTCCCTCCCTTAGAAGTGATTTCCCATCTGCTCTGTGTGGAGCTGGGGTGGGGGCGGTGTGTTTCTGTGTTTGTGTTGTTACCCCAATTGACTGTATTTTCCTCAAGGGCAGGAATTTGTTCATTTTTTACTTTGTGCCCTTGGCACCTACCATAATGCCTGGGAAATAATGGGCACTTAATAAATGCATGTTGAATAAATGAATGAATGAAAAACCACTTCCTTCCAACAGGAGGCCTCTCCGGTGACACTAGGGCAGTGTAGGAGTGCTATGAAGGCAGTGAATATTCTAGTTTTATTGTTGGCGTTGTCCTTATTGCTATTATTTAGAGGAATCTAGGTAGTGATGTACTTGACCAGGAGTCAGGGAGACCTGAATTCAAATTCGACCTTAGACGCTTACTGCGTAGCCCTGGGGCAAGTCACTTAACCACTGTTTGCCTCAGTTCCCTGATCTGTAAAATGGGATAACAATGCCAACCTCATAGAGTTTTTGTAAGGATCAAATTAAATGATATTTATCAAGCATTTAGCATAGTATCTGGCATGTAATAAATACTATATAAATTCTAGCTACTATTAACCATTATTGCTATCAGTAGAGCTATCCAGAGATGCAGTGGGCTCCCTCAGGGTAATTACCGAAGATATACTAGAAGACACTGGAAGAACACTTGTCAGAATATTTCAGAGGCTAACCTTTCCATTTGACCCATCCCCTTCCTTCTCTTCTCATCTTCAATCTCTCCCTCTTTCCTTTCCTACTGCTTACAAATATATTCACATCTTCTTTATCCTTTAAAAAAAATATTCCCTTGACCCCACCATCCCTTCAACCTATCTTCCTCTACCTCTCCTTTTCCCTGCTGAATTCCTAGGGTCATGCACTACCCTTGGAGACCCCCAAAATCATCTAATCCAAGCTGTCCTCAGCCAAGAATTCCCTCTACAATATTGTCACTAAAAGTCATACAGCCTCTCCTTGTAGACTTCTAGTGAAGAAAAAGCCATTACCTCCCAAGACAACCGCTTTGCTTTCAGATCATTGAGACATTATTTTTCCCCCTAGTTCAACCTAAATCTGCCTCTGTAGAATCACTACTCAGGCCCTGGCAATCTTGTCTCTGTCTCTTTTACCTCTCTCCCTTCATGAACTCATTTGTTCCAATGGGTTTAATTTTCACCTCTGTGCAGATGGCTTCCAAATCTATAGTCTGGGAAAAAGTGTGGATATATACACAGCCTCTCCCCTGAGCCACAGTCCAACATTTCCTACTTCCCGTTATACACAGCCATCAGGATATCCCTTGGGTACCTGAAACTCAATACATCCAAAACTGAACTCATGATCTTTTCTCCAAACCCGCCCCTCCTTGAATCTTCCCATTTTCCTTCAATTCTACTGCCATCCTCTCAGTCACCCAGGCTTGAGACCTCAGCCTCGTTTTTTTACATTTTGCTCTCTCCCACCCCCTACATCTAATCCCTTGTGAAGTCTTATCACTTCAACTTCTGCAACATGTCTCCAATTTCTCCCCCTTCTATTCTCCCCACTTAACATGGTGACCACCACAGTTCTCCCTCCTTGTCTCTCACCTGGATTGATCAACATTTCTTAAGCTCCTGTTATGTACTTGTTAAATAGATCCTTAAATAGTGTTCCTGTCTCCAAACTTTCCCCCTCTCCAATTTATCTTTCACACAGCTGCCAAAATAATCTTCCTAGCAAGGAAGCATGGCATGATGCAAAGACCACTGGACTTGTAGTCAGGGGAGACCTGCATTCCAAGTACTTACTGCAAGTATGACCCAGAGCAAGTAGCTTAACTTCTCATGTACTGCTGGGGGGAAAGCTAGCTTGGAGGCCAGCTAGAGCCTGGAATACTGGAGAGGGGAATGCTATGAAATCAGGCTGTGTTTAAGGTAGGGGGATTCGAATTGGGGAGGACCTGAAATACTGGACAAAGGATGTACGCTTTATCTACAGACAGTGGGGAACCACTGAAGATTTCCTGGGGGACGGTGTTACCTGGTCAAACCTATGCATTAGTAACAAAAGTAATAAAGGATTACATGACATTTCATAAAAACAACCTTGTGAGGTCAGCAACACCAGGTCTTTTGTGAAGCCTCCCCTTGTTCCTCCCAGCTCAAAGTACTCTCAGATTTTCCTAGAGGATTTTCACTGACTTTCTCCTTCACAGCCAGCACTTCTAAATTATATTTATTTGAATAAATGTTGCATATCTTTCCCCCACCCCCACAGCAGAATAGAAACTCTTTGTTTTTATTTCTGTAGTCCCAGTGCTCAGTGGTGCCTCCCACACAGAAAACAATAAAAGCAGAGGAGACAAGAGCCAAGAAGGGGACTTAGAGATCATCTGGGCAGGGGAGGACACGGAATCATCCTATCTGACCAAAGCAAAGAGTGAATGGAAGGCAATGGTATGAGATAGTTTAAACAACCCTGCGGAGTCAGTAGTGCAAATACCATTTTAATCCATTTAACAGATGGGAAAACTGAGACTTAGGTGAAGTAGCTCACCATAGGCTACACAGTAGATGCATCAAAGGCAGGACTTGGACTGAGGTCTCTTGACTCTTGACTTACATTTGTGAATAAACACCTACCAAGTACCTTCAGTAAGCAGCAAAGCTGCAAGGAAGAGGGGCAGGCATCCAGAAAGGTGGATGTGGCATCCGCTCATGAGGAGTAGGGCTAGATTGTAAAGAATTCCAGTTGTTTAGCGTATGAGCTTGTTGAGGGCAGGAGCTGTCTTTCTTATTAATTGTATCCCAGGTGCTAAGCTCTGTGCCCAGTGTTGCAGGCACTTGAGAAATATTTTATTGGATTGATTTATAGGATTAGTGACCATGGGAGGATGAACTTAGCCAGCTGTGCACAGTCTAGATTTGATGTAGTGGAAAGAGCTCAGGATCTGCAGTAAGAATTCCCAGATTCAAATTCCACTTCCAACGTTGTAGCTATGACCAGGTCACGTCCCCTCTTTAAGTCTCAGTCTCCTCATCTGTAATTTGGGTGCAATACTTTCACAACCCCCCTCCCGTGGTTCTTCTCAGGAAAGTACTTGGTAAACCTTAAAGTGCCATGTCAATGGGAGGAATTACTGCTCTTGTTTTTACTGTTACTAAAATCAGGGCATTCATATGAGAGTGATGTGATAGGTCAAGAATTCTCACCCTTCCTTTCTCTTCCACTGAGGACAGGTTCAGGTCTACACTTTTCTGCCTAGGTCCCAACCGTAGTAAACTTAAAAAAACAACAAAAACCTTGAATCTGAAGTCAGAGGACCTGAGTTTGAATCTAGACACTGCTACCAGCTGGTTATATGACCCTGGGTATGTTACTTTGTTTCTCTATGACTCAGTTTTCTCTTCTGTAGAAGGAGGAGGTCTGGATCTAATTCCTGACCCATGGAATTGTGTCCTCACTGGGGGAGGGAGAGCAAAGAGTGCATCCCCCTGAGGCAGATGGTGTGGGGATATGTCCAGCATGGACATGGGCCTTACCCAAAGACAGGAAGAATGGGGGGAAAGGAGGGTGGAAGGAAGAATAAGGAATGAGGCATTTATAGCTTGTGACAACTATTCCAGAATGTTCACTTCAAGGGAATTTGCTTTCAGGCCAAGCTGGTCCCACCTTTCCACCTTCACTCAGTTTCCCATTTGCTGTGGCTTCCTAGTGCATTCTGGGACTTGGCAGCATCCAGAGCTTTCGTTAGTCCCCCAGATGGCCACCCACAGAGCCCTCCTCCCTCGCCCTCCACCCCCACTCCCCTCTTAGCAGGGTTTCCTGCTGGGGTTGGGATCTGGGCCATGGAGCTAAAGCTGTGTTGAGCATTTGAGGCGGGTGTGGCTGGTGTGTCCCACTCTCCAAGCCCATCAGAGTCTGTCCCAAAGCAGGGATCTGGAGATCAAGGATTTGTGCATCCATCAGGCTTGGGGAAGGGAAGGCTGGACAGGGAGCCCTTTGTGGCTCCCCCCTGGGTGGGTTTCAGCTGCGAGGGTCAAGAAATCTTGGCTGGAGCTGGGGAAGCTTTCACTCCAGAAAATGAGCTGTATGGTGTGTACTCCTCTTGGGATCGTTTGGTCTGTCATCACAAGCTTAGGGGACACTCAGCAATGGAGCAGGGAGGGAATCCCCTTGTAGTCCCACCACACAGAGCACAGCCCAGAGAGCCACTGGCCTCCACAGCTCCCCCAGCCCTTCCCCATTAGGCAGGTTCACAAACTATTAAGCACTGGGAGGGGCCTTGGAAATAATCTTATTCAATCCTCTCCTTTTACAGAGGAAGAAACTGAGGCCCAGAGAGGAGGAGCCACTTGATGAAAGCCAAAGAGCTGGTCCTCAATTCCAGATTTCACCACTCCCAGTCTGACACTCTTCTCACTCTGCTGACAAGCTTAGGCCCAGGCCTCCCCCGGTACAGGGCAGTCTCCCCGGTGACCACCTGCAAAACAAATTCCCATGTGTCGACAAAAGAATGGCTTTCTTTCCTGTGAGAGCCCAGGGCCCAAAGGGACAAAGGCGGGATGGAAGGAGGTGATGGTGGGTTTCCCTGTAGATGCTGATACTCAGCCAGACAGCACTTGGTCTCCAGGCAGCCGCAGAACGAGATCTGGGGCTGGAGGATCTGAGCTCTACATGTTCACCAACACTAATGCTCTGTGTGTCCCAAGGCAAGTCACATGACCTCCTCTGGTCTCAGTTTCCTCATCTGTAAAAGGTGTTGGTTGAACTAGATGCCCTCCGAGGCCCCTTCCAGCTCTCCAGCTAGGAGCCTGAGATTTAAGTGGCTCTTCTAGTTCTGACTTTCCAAATCCTATGTTCCCAGATCCTCTATCCCAACATCCCCTCCAACTCCAACAATTACATCTCTTGGGATTCTCCCCAGGCACTGAAAGTGGCCTCTGACTCCTTTTCCTTTTCTTCATGCAATCCTCCCCACCCCCAGCCCCCAACCACTATTTGTGGTATTTTATTTAAAATTTAAAAAAAAAAGGTGAACAAGCTTAAGTTGAGCTCACCATCTATGGTTGAAAAAAATTTTTTTTGAAGTTTCAGACACTTGCTTGGAACCAGGCCAATTCTGTAACTTGAGCTTCTGCCCTCCATTATGTGGCTTGGAGGCGAACATCTTGCTTGCTTGCCTCTCTGTGGAAGAAGCATAAATTCCCTCCCTCTCCTGAAGCGATTGTAAGCAGATCTTTCAAGACCTCTGCAAAAAAAAAAAAAAAAGAAAAAAAATCCAATATGGCAGTTCTGGGACTTAGGGAAAGGGGAAGGAGGAACCGTGGGCCTCAGAGACAGAAAAATTTGGCAGCAACTAACTTTGTTCCCCCATCAGACCCATTCTTGACTTTAAAAACCCTGGCAACTTTTCCTCACTTCACTGCAGAAGAGGAGGCCTATGGGTGTGGAGTATTACATACACTGTCAGTGACATTTGACACATTAGTTGAATTTGCTGAATTGTATTTTTTTTTTAATTTTTAATCTTTCTTTCAAGGGAGCACTTACTGTGGAGAAGAGGGTGTAGGGTATTTTGGGAAATGAATATAATATGAAAACAAAAGACACCAATTAAAAACACATCTAACCTTAGAAAAATGATAGCAAAAGGCCTGGCTTTTTCATATCCAAATGAGAGATTCTGGGATTCTAGCCCACCAGTCTCAGCTCCCTCAGGAGGGAAGGAATTTAGCTGGGGGTGAAGAAAGAGGGTTAGAGAGGGAGGGAGGGGAGGGGAGGGAGG
>JAQQSU010000270.1:0-20533 GCA_028627135.1 Pseudochirops cupreus
TACCCTAATCTATCTCTCCCTTTCTCCTTTTCCCAATAAATTCCTCTCTCACCTCTTAAATTTTATTTTTTAGATATCGTCCCTTCATATTCAACTCATCCTGTGCCCTCTGTCTGTGTATACATGTATATATGCCCACACTCACATATATATTTATATATACATATACCCTCCTATACATACATATACATATGTATACATTTATACATATATATTCCCTTCAACTATCCTCATAATGAGAAAAGTCTTATGAGTTACAATGACTGTTTTCCATGTAGGAATGTAAATAGTTAAAGTTTAACAAGTTTCTTATGATTTCTTTTTCTGTTTACCTTCTCATGCTTCTCTTGCTTCTTGTATTTGAAAGTCAAATTTTCTATTCACCTCTGTTTTTTTCATCAAGAATGCTTGAAAATCCTCTATTTCATTGAATGACCATATTTTCTCTTGTAGCATTATACTCAGTTTTTCTGGGTAGGTGGTTCTTGGTTTTAGTCCTAGCTCCTTTGACCTCCGGAATATCGTATTCCAAGCCCTTCAGTCCTTTAATGTAGAAGCTGTTAGGTCTTGTGTTATCCTGATTGTGTTTCCACAATCCTCTCTTCAGTCTACCCCTGTTCCAACAAAGTTCCATGCTGACCTTTTACTTTGGTGTTTATGGGTTGAGAAGTCTGGAAGCTGCCACAGCTGCTGGTTATTTACTCTCCTGAAGTCTGCTCTGGCTGATGCTGGTCAGGGCTGCCCTGCATCTGAAACCACACTGTTGGCCTGCCAGGCTGTCTTCAGCAAGAGATTTGTTTCTGTCTGTCACTTTTTGGGTTCGGTAGCTTTAGAATTTGTTTAGAGTCATTTTTTACAGGTATTAGAATTGTTTGGAGCCAGAGACCACACCAAGTTTGTGCTTCTACTCCGCCATCTTGGCTCCACTCCCGCCCCGCCCCCAGTTGGATTACTTTTAATAGATTCATTTGAATCTGGATAAATCTTTCCACTTGAAAGTTCAGAAGACTGGTATCAACATCTCTTTTCAAGTACATTGATTGTTGTCTTTGTACTTCTGATGCATATGAGGTTAAACTTGAGAGTTATTTTAGTTTGCATTTCTCAAATTATTAGTGATTTGGATCATTTTTCCTGTGATCGTTGACAGCTTGAATTTCTTCCTTTGAAAGCTGCTTATTCATATTCTTTGACCATTTGTCATTTGGGGATTAGCTTTTATTTTTATAAATTTGAATCAATTCCCTACATATCTTGGAAATGGGAACTTTATCAGAGAAACTGTGAGGAAATTTTCCCAGTTAACTGTTTTCCTTGTAACTTTAACTGTATTGGCATTGTTTATGTAAAAACTTTTTAAATTTTAAGTAATCAGAATGATTTCTTTTATCTTTTATGCTTCTCTCTATTCCTTACTTGGGAATGAATTCTTCCACTATTCATAAATCTGAAAGGAAATATCTTCTTCTTTCAAGTACAATGGCCGCAATATATCAGAGGAAGGTTTAGTAAAAGAAAGAAAAACTCATCTGTATATATTTAACAATCACAGTAACCCAAGACCTAAAGCTCCCACAATGAATGTTCTGGATTATTTTGCCTTCTTCTTTATGCTGAATGCTTTACATAAGTAAAACTTTGGCAAGAAATGGTGGTAAACAAGAACAAACATATTTGGTTTTTTTCCCCATTTTCTATTTTGTCACTGATGACTTGAATTGGCAAAGTTGAAATTGTTACACTTATATACAGTAACTTTTTATATAATTTTCCTCTCCTCAAGTTTAATGTGAATTTTGCTTTGGTTAGCTGATGGTCTGATTATCCATTAATAGGAAATACTCATATGATTCCTCCTTCAGTAGTCATTTCTTATATATTGACATTGTCAATTAATTTTTATAGTCTTTTTGAAGACTTATCATGGCCTTTCAATTATCTTCTTGAGGAATATATTCATGATATATAGATATGGGGCTTCTAAGTAGTCATATGCCTTTGACCTTTTTTCTTTTCTTAAAATTGAAACATATCTTCCAATACTATTTTCTTCAACTTCCTTTGTACTTACTTTCTAGTCTTCTAATATCTAAGAACAATTAGTTTGAAGGATCTTCTTGTGTTCCTCACAGAAATTCTCTACCTCTCCATTCTCTAAAACGTTAGTAATTAGAATGTTGGTCATTTGCTGGGGCGGGGATAGTCCAGAACTGTGATTTTATCAGGGTAAAAAATCTTCCCTATTGGTGGGAGGAAGGATGTAAAAAGGGGAGTGATTCATCATTATTCTTCTCAAATTTTTAAAAAATTTTGGAATCTAAAAAAAACACCAAATAAAATGATCATTTCTAAGTACGTAGTAGAATAGAACAACAAGATTGTACATAAAACTGTGGATTTCTGTTATATTCAACTTGCTTTTCTTTATAAATATATGAAAAATCTAAATGTAACTTTCAAATCTGCCCTACTTGTCTGTGATTCTTGCTAATCTTTTTGTTGATCTCTTTTGAGAATTAAAAAAAAAAATTTCAAAGCCCATCTTTTTCTTTTTCTTTGGCCTTTTTCTTTCCTGCCCCACCCCCAAATTGAAAAAAAAGGAAAGAATGAAAAAGAAAGGAAAAAAAAAGCCTTTTTAACAAATATACATGGTCAAGGCAAATAACTTCCCACATGGGGTGTTTTTGAAAATGTATGTCTGAGTCTGTGTTCTGAATCCGTTACTTCTCTTTTAGGAGGTAGGTAGCATGGTTTATCATCAGATTTATGGAATCATGATACGTAATTTCATTGATCAAAGTTCTTTAGTCTTTCAAAATAGTTGTTATTGTATAAATTATTCTCCTAATTCTGCTTACTTCCCTTTCACATGTCTTCCCAGGTTCATCTGAAACCATCCATTTTGCCATTTCTTATAGTGCAATAATATATTACGCTTGTGTGATAATTTGTTCAGCATTTCCCCAACTTATGTCCTCCTCCTAGTTTCCAGTTCTTTGTTACAACACGAAGGATAACAGGACACTTGGGAATTCTGCTTTGCAGTCTTCTTGGCTACAGAGTTGTCCTTTTGCTTATATTTGTTGTGGATACTGCAAAGCAAGATCACCAACTATCTAGTGAATTTATGTATTTTATAGTCTTTGAGAGACAGTGAATTTTTTTTTAAACTGGATCTGTAGTTTTTATCATTATAGGGATCTTCAGTAAGAAAACTTCTACCAACAAAAAGAAACAACTTTCTGCAACTTATAGTCCTAGAAAGTTGCCTGAGGCACTGATTTACCCAGGGTCACACAGCTAGTACGTATCAGAACTTTGGTCTTCCTTATGCCAAAGACTGACTGTAACCTGCCCACAGTATAATTTAGTGAATGGAGTGCCAGGCAACTCTTCTGTAACATATATGGTCTTAGAGAGTTGCCTAGGCCAACAGAGTAAGAACGATAGGCAGCACTTGAACCCAAATCTTCCTTACCTCAAGTTCACCCCCCTACCAGCCATCCTTCCTTTCAACTGGTCTGTGATTTACAGTCATCTTCATGGTACTCCTTTTGCTTGTTATCGTGAGAATTGCAAAGCAATATTCCCAAATATCCCATAAAAGTATATTTCTTATTACCTTTGGGAACACATTGAAATCAGCTTTGCCAACTACCATGTTTGCGTCTCCAAGGAGAACTTGTGTCTTCCTTCCATTTAGTTGAAATTTCCTTTTCCCCCCTTGTAATGTATTCCTTTCTCACCTCTCTTATTATCTCTAAAATCTTTAAAGCTCAGTTTAAGAGTTGACTCCTACATGAAACCTTTCCTGAGTCCCCAGTTGCTAGTTCCTCTGCATTCAAAACTACCTTGTATTTTCTTTGTATATGTTTTGTATTTATTTATATATGTATGTATATGTTGTGTCCCCCCAAAGAATGTAGATTCCTTAAGGGAATTAAGGGATGGAATATTTCATTCTTGTCTTAGTGTATACCCAGTGCCTATCACATTGATTGGTCTGGTCTATCATAACTTGATTAACAAGTACAGAAGTATTATTGTTATAATTGTCTTATTTTTAATATCTCCACTAATATTACTGAAGAAGTAGAAAGGAGTTGTACAGGACTAAAAGGCATTTACAATTTTTCTCTGCTTCATTTGTTGCCACATCCAGTAAGCCTTTTCATGCCTAGGTAGGTTGGTTCTAAGATAGCAGGTACAGCCTGTCTCTGAGATTGTATTCAGAACTTTTCTGATATAGTGGTTGTTGTTCAGTTGTTTCAGTTGTATATGACTGTTGGCAAAGATAGCTGGAGTGGTTTAATATTTCTTTCTCTATCTCATTTTACAGATTAGGAAACTGAGTCAAACAGGGTGAAGTGACTTGCCCCAGGTTACATAGCTAGTAAGTGTCAGAGGTCAGACTTGAATTCAGGGAGATGAGTCTTCCTGACTCCAGGCCCAGCATTCTACCCACTGTTCTACCTAGCTACTCTTCCAATATGGTATAAATTTCTAGCACTTATGTTTTTCTGGCATGGCCTTTGAGAATCTGGTGTCACTTGCATACTACAGTGAGATATCAGAGGAGAGCTTTGTGTAGTGTTTCTCATCTCTTGCTTTGATTTTATTTACATTTTACTGTAGATGGCAAGTATTCTGGAATATAAAAAACAAATAACTTGCCCAAGTTCATGTAGTCCTACAGTATTCAGGAGTAGAGCCCAGAAAGGAATTCAGAAAGAACAATTCTGATTACTTCTTTGTGGCTAATCACAGAGAAATAAGGGAACTGAAATAAAGCCTTAGTTCTTATTTCTTAGTTGAGTGAAGGCATGTCCTTTTCCAACATAGCAAACATTTCAAATACTGACCATTTTGCTATCATGTTTCTTCATCTGTTCTTTGAATATCCTCTTACTTAACTATAGGTTACTTACTTATAGCTTCATTTTTATGTTCATAATGGAGTGCTTTTCTGATTTATTAAAAACAGTAAAAGTACATGAATTTGATATTTAAATATGAAATAAATTATATAGTAATACAAATGTTTTCTTAGTTGAGTTCCTCTTCACTGCCTCCCCCCATTCTTGGTTTTTGATTCAATTTCAGGAACTAAGGAATCCACAAAGTCTCTATTAGTTAAAGTATAGAATTTTCCCATTTGGAGAATGACTATAAACATAAAGCTTGTTGACAGATGTTGTTATTGTTTTTTCCAAATAGTAAGAAAACATCAAGAATGAATTTGAGCTGATGAAGATCATTTTGGTCTCAAATAATTCTTTGCAAATTTTGTCATTCTTTATACTTGTTCTGTGCACATAAATTTCTAAATTTGCTACAACACACTTGGAAGAAGGTATTTACTAAAGAAGCTTGTATATGTGCACATTCTAGTATAGAGAGTATATGCGGTTTGGTCAAGGAAAAGAATGCTTTGTGATAAAGATAGAGAAGAGGGAAAAAAGAAAGAAGAAAAAGAGGAAGAGAAGGAGGAAAGAAAGGAGAAGGATGGAGGAAGGGGGAGAAGAAAGGAGAAAAGAAAGGAAGATGGAAGGAAAGAAAGGGAGGAAAAGAAAGAGTGAAAGAAAGAAAAGGAAGAAAGGGAGGGAGAAAAGGAAGGGTAGAAGGAACAGAAGGAAGAAGGGTGGAAAAGTATTTCTTCCCTGTCAACTACCATCATATGATCCTAGCTATAGAGCTGGAAATTATCATGGATATCTACTCCAACTCCCTCATTTTTTAGATGAGGAAACAAGTCCAAAGAGGTGAAGTAGGATTAGTGTGCCAGGTAAGGAAGTAGCAGGACTGGGTATACATAAACACATGCATATATATATGTGTGCGTGTGAACATACACACATGCACAGACACACAAACATAAACAGACCACTGGGTTGCACAATGGATAGAGTGTTGGGCCTGGGGTTAGGAAAACTCGTTTCCCTGCATTGAAATCTGGCCTCAGACATTTATTAACTGTGTGACCCTGGGCAAGTCACATAACCCTGTTTGCCTCAGTTCCTCATCTGTAAATTGAGCTGGAGAAGGAAGTGGCAGACCATTCCAGTATCTTTGCTAAGAAAAACCCTAAATGGGGGTCATAAAAAGTTGATCATGACTGAAATGACTGAACAATGAAAATAATACATATATATGTATGTGCGTACATACATATATAATATATAAAAACAGAAAGAAGATCATTTTAGCAGATTTGTGAAGTATATATTAGAATGAAAATAGACTTGAAATGGGGAGACCAATTAGGAGGACAGTGCAATAATTCAGGCAACAGGAGTTGGCTAAATGAGGAAAGAGAAGGAGATAGATTCAAGAGATCTTGGATAGATAGAAATAATAAGGTTAGTAACTGACTGGATCTGAGGAATGAGAAGCTGAGGATAAAATGAACCCATTTGATTGAAAGAATGCTAGTGCCATGGCTTCCCTGACTTCCTTTAAGATCCCACCTTCTACAGGAAGCTTTTCCCAAGCCCTCTTAATTCTAGTGTTTTACTTCTTTTAATTATTTATTATGTATCTTTTATATAAGTTGTTCGTACATATTGATTTGCTTGTTGTTCCCTCCATTAGATTAAAACCTCTTTGAGAGCAGAGAGCAAAGATGTCTTTTGCCTCTTTTTGTGTACCCAGAGCTTAACACAATGCTTGGCACTCATGAAGTGCTTAATAAATATTTACTAATGACTGATTGACACATACAAATATATGCCTACCTTTATCCTGTGCTACTACCAAAAATTGCTGTCAATTTCAGGGGGAAGGAAAAGGAAAAATTCTTTCTCCCCATTCTCTCTATCCCCACTCTAGATACTTGAAAGTAGGTACAAATGAAAAGGTGGAAAGGGAACACAAAAAGCCAGAGACAGTCAGGGTTTGCTTTTATGAATCTTGGAAAGGCATGAGTCTTTCAGTATCTGTCCTCAATTCCAGGTAGCCAATCATCATGAAGCAACCCTAGTCACTGAAAAGCAATCAGAAGTAGTCAAATGTCCTCTAAACAAGGCACCTATAACCATATTTATACTTTTATTTGGAGAGAATAGAGAATATTTGGGCTGGAAGTATACTTTGGGAATAGTCATTGTTATTTTAAATCGCAGCCTTTCTACCTATGTGCTCAAGTTTTGTTTGCACTAGAGTCCTGGAGGGTGTTTGTGGGGGGGGGGGGGATTAGGGTGGAGGGAATGAATAGGAGGAAGGAATGACTTATAGTTGAACCAAAATGAGTTTTGTTATTGTTGTTCTTGTCTATATAAAAAACTGATTCTTCATGAGGAAAATATTATTTTGAAAATGAATTTTTTTTTTGAATGATAGATTGGGAGGGAGAAAGGATCAGGGCTGGGCTGGGCTACAATTCTTTGTTTTGACGTTAAATAGCAGAATTCAATCAAGTCATTCAGAAAATACTTACCTCTCAATCTACAAAGTAAAATACAAAATTATACCAGAGCAAGCTGAGTACTTTTTTTCTGTAATATGTCCAGATGAAAAAGATATTGAATTAAAATAAGAATACTCTAGATAGCATGCTTTCTCTCCCTGGTAAACCCTTTCATGGCTTAGCTTAGTCCTGCCATATCTCCTACATGAAGGTCTCATACTATCCACTTTCTCCATTTGCCAACTGAATTTTTGTTAAAAAGTTGATTTAAGGGTACCTTTCATGTTGCTTGCCCTGGTCACATTTTGTGAAACTTACCCCATGTACTAATATTACTGGTTCTAGTTCTGGGAATACCTACAAGGGACAAAGTACTGTGGTAGCAGGAAATAATGATACCTTTCTCCTGTACGTTTTATATAAATATAAAGTGGAATACTACAAAAAGAATGGATTTGAACAAGTTTTCCTAAGTGTAACTCACTCTTGAAATTCATGCTAACATATATAGGGTATAATTAGTTGGAGGGACACTTCTGATTTTATTTGTATATTAGAAACTATCCACTATACCCTGTTGTAAACAGTTCCCCAAAATGGTTGTAAACAGTTCTCAAAAGACACCTCTACAGGTTAAATGATTATTCCTTATTAAATTTGGAAGCTTTTCTAGTAACCAGTCAATTATCCTCCAAATCAGGTTGGCACATTGAATACTTTCTAGTAGTCAGTGAAGCAAAGCTGCGTGTTATTCTTTGGACGTGATGGTGTCATAATAATATAACAGTAGATAATACTTAGACCTGAAGGCTGTTCCATTCAACTTACATAGCCCCGGTTGGCAGCAATCTGGTGTTACAGTCTTACTCAAGCACTTTCCATTCCCTATTGCTTCTCCTTTTAGCATTGAGTATCACGTGGCATGCATGCTTGTCTGTAATGTCACTTGTTAGGATATCATTACCATTTTCTTCCTCCCTACTGTTCTGTGACCTCGCTGTAGCATCAGCTATCATGTGTCATGCATGTGATTTCAGTCTGAGAAGGCCAAGAAACTCTTTGCTTACAGCGATAAAATCAAACACAATAATATAAATCTGGCAATTTTCTAGGGGACAGTAACAAGTTTGGCTAAGATTCCATGTGTGGCTTTAATCTACATTACTCAGGTGCTTTCTTAGGAGTGACTGATAACAATATAGGATTTTCCTCTATTCATATCAAAAGGGAAATGATACTACAAATCCTCATGCAGTATCAGTCAGATTGTTACAGAAAGAATGGAGAATGTGCATTTGGCATCCCCCCATGTCCCCATGGGAACTTCCCTTTCTGTTCAATTTCAGTGGAGGGGGGGAGGGAGGTAAATGAGAAGAAAGTGTATTAGCCAAATAGAGGAAAGAATTAAAGAAAACAATGAAACTAAGTCTTTTTAAGCAAATGTAAACTTCCTCTCTCTACAATCAGGATTGTCTAAACAACTACATAGAACAACTTTTGCTTTTTAATCCCAATTCTAGGTGTTTCACATTACCAAATATCTAATATGAATATCCAAATAGGACAGGAGTTTAGAAGCTCAGGCTTCAGGGTCTGGCATGATCCAGCTGCCCAGATTCTTACACATAGCTTTGTGAGCTTGAATATGCCAGCCAGTCGCTTAACTAGTTGCCAGGTTTCTGAAGGGTTAGAACATCAAACAGTTGTTTCTCAGAAACAGAGATAGGGTTATCCACAACGACACATGCTAAATTTAAATAAAGCCTTTTCCTTGCAGCTTGTAGGTCTCATCTAGGTCCACTCACATTTCTTCCTCTGCCTTTTGCCCTACTCCCTGCAATAGTCTTTACTAGCAGATATTTTAAGGAAGAAACAGATGAATAGTTTTGGGAAGGTCACATGGGAAGATGTCATTAGTTTTCAACCATGCTTCCTAATGGTCTCCTTTAGGGAGTATCCAAAGAAGTTGATTAGCTTTTAGTGTGATTTGGACTAGTAGTAATAGCTGACATCTATATGGTACTTTAAGGTTTGCAAAACACTTTATAAATATCTCATTTTATCTCCACAACATCCCTTGGAGGTTGAAGCTATTATTATGCAGATTTTACAGATGAAGTTTCCATTTGTAAAATGAAGACTCCAGACATGGCCTTACAGATAATAAATGCCTATGGCCAGATTTGAACTCAAATTTTCGTGATTTTAGGTCTGCTTCTCTATTTACTGGACCATCAAGCTGCCTCTACTTCTGACTGCATATCAGGAATCCTGTTACTAATGATTTGGTATGAATTTAAGTGTCATTATTATGTCTGGTTCAACCTAGAGAATGCTAGTCCATCACACAATGGAGTCATGAAACTGAAAGGGCTTCTTTTCCTGAAGGTGGTTTCTGTTAACAAAATAAACAATGTTGTCTAGATGAGTTGCCACTACCATTCCAGGTACAAGGTCTTGGGAGAGGAAGGAGTCACATATAATTTGAAGAGTCTGAACACTGGAACCACACTGTGGTACCACAGATATAAAAAGTAAGGTCAAAAAGTGACACAGGTTTAAGAGAAAATAATCATAACTAATAGTTATATTATCATTATTATATTACTGTTATGTATTATTATTGTAATACAAGCAGCACTGTAACATTTGCAAAGCATTTTACACGTTTTCTGATGGCAGTTCATTAGACTGTGAATTCCTTAAGGCAGGGACTGTCTCTTGCCTCTTTTTTGTGTCCCCAGAGCTTGGCACAGTGCATAGCACATAGGAGGTACTTAATAAATATTCATTAACCAATTACCTGACTGATTAAATGACTTGTCCATGGTCAAATGAATAGCAGAAGCAAGATTTAAACCCAGATATTCTTAAGTCTAGCACTCTTTTTTATTACTATCAAATGAGATGACATGTAAAGCAATTTGCAAACCTCATAGGACTATATAAATGTTAGCTATTATTACCTTTGGTGTTCAAGAAGGATTAGGACCTGTGGTATGAGGGCTTGCTGAGACCTTTCCAGGTCTGCTTATCCACCTTTGGTGTCTACCTGGCATTCAGCTCCCAGGTACAAGAAAGTGTAGCTTGCTCAGCAGATGGGCTAAAACAGGTTGAGGGTAACTAATAGACCTCAAAACCTTCAGTGAGTTAGGGGAATGCTTCCCCCAAACATGTGAAGATTTCTAATGATAAAATGGGCAGATGAGAATAATTTGTTCCAGTGGCCATGAAGGCAGCTGAAGCAGGTGCTGTGGAGCACTTAGAGCTTTTGTCAGATAGAGAAGATGCCAAGGTCATCCACTGCATCTGGACCATCACCAATAAATAATCATCTTGACTTTTGTTTTACTGGTGGACTTCTATGACTCTATAAAGAGAATGAGGCTGGTGACTTTGTGCAACTCTGCCTTACTTAAATCCAATTCACACATGAGTCAAGATGTCAACCCTTGTGATGTCACTGGTCCCTTTGAAAGCGAAGGAACAACAATCACAATAACTACAACATTGTCGTCATTTTTATTATTTTACCACATTGCCTCTCAGCATAAAAGATAAAAAGCTTTATTTTGGACATGGTGATTTTGCTAGTAACAAACTATCAGAATTACATCATCTTCATTATGTAAGGGTTGGCATACACTTATTGTTATTATTATCTAGTAAGAATGAATCTGTGTTCATCTAATCTCATTTTCTTACTTGATATCCCTAGTGTGCATTCATGAAAGGGCTAACTATGTTCAGGGATATAGCCATGGCCATGGAAGCTAACTGGCTTATATTGGGATCAAATACAAGGCACTCATCTTATTAGCTACATGGTTCAGTCAGCTAAATTAAATTAATGATAAGGAAGTCACTCTGGAAAACTATTATATCTTTATACACTCCAGTACTTCCTTGACTTTGATCACAAAGTGTATAATAAAATGATACTAGATAGGAAGGAGACTGGCTCTTGAAACCATACCCTACCCTGGTCTAGGTGGTTTTTTTCCTTTTTTTTTTCTCCCTGTTTAATTTGGCCCCTCCCTTTTTGCAAAGCTAGCCCATGTTGATACCACCTGATTCTACAAACAAAATCAAAAGGGAAATGATTGATTAGGAAAAAAAATAATTGCCTCAAATATGCCTGATTATGGCTTTTTTATTTGTGGTATATTAGGAACTAACATAAATACATAAGACAAAGATGTTTTCCTGTGTAGTCAAAGGAGTTCTCAGAAGAATTGAAGATTATTAGTAGCTATATGAAGATTGCTCCAAACTATTAATGAGATAAATGCAAATCGGAACATCTCACATTCAGCAAATCAACAAAGACAGAAGATGGAAACAGTTCTGGAGGAGCTGTGGGAAAGCAGGATCAGTGATACGCTATTTATGGAGTTGGAATTCATCCAGCCATTGGTGGAAGGCAATTTGGAATTATGTACCTAAAGCATTTATATGTTTTGATCCAGATTTTACTTTGCTAGGTACATATCCTAAGGAAATCAAAGAAAACAGAAAGGTCCTATATACACCACAGTGTTTATAGCAACACTTTTTTGTGGTAGCAAAGATTTGGAAACCAAGCAGATGCTGATTGGGGAATGGCTAAACAGATTATGGTATATGAATGTAATGGCATATTACTTCAACCTACAAAGCAATGACTATGAAAAATTCATAGAAGTAAGACTTACGTGAACTGACGTAGAGTAAAGCAAGCAAAACTACGCGAGCAATATACTCAATAACTACAACAAAACAAGTAGAGAAAAAAATGAATGCTGGACAATTATAATTACCAAACTTGAGGCAGGTGTGGGGAAGGAAAGAAAACTAGCATTTCTTATGTGCTGTGAACTTTGCAATTATTATTTCATTTAGGCCTCACAACCACCCTGCAAGTTATGTGCTATTATTTCCATTTTACAGATGAGGAAACTGAGGCAAACAAAGGTTAAATAACTTACACAAAGTGACATAGCTAGTAAATGCCTGAGGCTAAATTTAAACTCATGTTTTCCTGATTCCAGGCAGAGGACTCTATCCACTGCATTATCCAACTCCTCTGCTCTAGGTAAGGGCTAAAAAAAATGTCTCTCCCTCACTCTCTTCATTTTTTCTCTATTTCATCTTTTTTTGGCCAGCATTCCTGAGTTTCTGGGACATCAACCCTTCTTTCTCCAAAGTCTATGCCTAGTTTCAGCACTGATACCTCATTTCTTTCTTTTAGTGAATCCAAGACAGAGGTTTTTTTGTTTTTTTTTAAATGGAACTTGTTGCCATGAACCATAAACCTTCTATTTGAATTATTGGCATTTTCCCCTCAAACCTACGATGATGGTGATGAGGAGGAGGAGGAGGCGCAGGAGGAGGAGACTATGAGTGTTGAATATTATAAATACTGGCAATTTTTAAAATTAATTTTGATGAAATTGTTTTTCATTGTACTCTAATAGGTGAGCTTTAATCTTATCTTGCCTAGAACCATACCTCCACATCACTTGCCACCCATTTCCAAACTATGCCAATACACATGAACCCTCTCTACACTTTGATCTCATCTTTATATATTGCCTTACCCTATTAGAATACAAGTTCCTTGAGGCCTCCTTTCTTGTCTTTGTGTTGGCAGACCTTAGCACTGTGCCTAATGCATAGTAAGTGTTTAAAAAGTACGTTATCATTTACTCATTAATCTTCTTTACAGGAGATGGCAAATTGTAGATTGCAGGCCAAATCTGGCCAGCTACTTGTTTTTGTACACTGTGAGCCTTGAATGATTTTTATATTTTTAAATAAAGCTTTATTGTATTTAAAAATGTAAAAATGATTTTTAGCTTGTGGTCTGTATGAAAATGGACAGTGAGCTGGATTTGACCCATAGGCTATAGTTTACTGAGGCATGTTTCGAGACATGACTGGGTGGTTAAGGAAGGAGAGGAGATATCTTTGGAAATGAATATATATAAAAACAAAACTTATCAATGAAGATAAAATTTATTTCTTTTTAACAAAGAAAGAAAACTGGAGGGTAACTAAGTCCCAGAAAACCTTTGACAATTTACTAGAAAGGCAGGGTATAACAAGCAAGAATTCTAGGGACTTCTCAACTCTAAGTCACATGGCAGCTGTAGACAGAACTAACCCTTGGTGAGTATCAGGTCATGATCCATTTTGATCTTATCTTGGTAAATGGTATAAGATACTGGTCTATGCTCAATTTTTGCCATACTGCTTTCCCGTTTTCCCAACTTTTTTTAACCAAATAATGAATTATCCCCAAAACTTAAGTTTTTATGAGGGAAATGACTATTAAACAATATATTTAGAATCTACAGACAATCTTTAGCTAGCTAACTATTTCTTCCATGTCCTAATGTACTTGGCTTCTGAGATAAACCACTTCCACTTTGGGAGAGGGAAATCCTATTACAGCCAATACTCTGAGAACTAATAGTCTCTTCTTATGAGGGAGAAAAGTCAATAACCTGAGAATTTGTTCCCAGTCTGATGACAGAGTATATGAAGACCCTGGATTAAAGACCCTGCATAAAGACCCTGAATGAGTTGTAGTTTAAGCCTCTGGGCTTTATACTAAAAAAGAAATGACCGAGTCCACCTCTTCTCATATGGGGAAAAGGTAGCCAGAAGCTAGAAGCAATAAAAACTTGCACAAAACAAAACAAAACAAAACACCTTCCACAGACTCATATCCAGACACCTGGCGTCATCTAGTAGGAACCATTCGACCAGTAAAGTACCATCTAGCATCAATACTGTGAGACTAGCTGGAAGCCAAAATCAGCAGAGATCTAAGGTCATGTAAGACCTGAGTAGGCCTAGCCAGAGCAATGTGATGATGTCATCGCAAAACAATGCAGCCCATTAACATTAAATTCTTAAATTGTCTCTCCATGCACATTCCCTGATCTCATATACTCTCTCTATATATACACTCTTCCACATGCATGTCTTAGCCACGTGTATTCCATATGTATGTACACCTTTACATGTGAACATCAGACTATGAACTTCCTACATATTTACTCATTACACGTGAACTCTTACTACTGAAGGCATGAATATTTGAGAGAGGCCAACTTTAAGAGGAAAATTTTCAACTGCTACCCTTTCTTAAGCATTGTGTCCTCTGGCTTACTAGTAAACACTGACATGTAGGTGGAGGTTTGTCAACACGTAGGTGGGGACTTGTCTGGAAAAATTCATATGAGAGTTATGAGGGTAGCCTCATCTACCTACATCTTAATTCTTAGGGACTATTATCAACCTTTATATCCCCCACAACACCTAGTATAGGGCTTTTCACATAATTGGTATTCAATAAATATTGAATTAAAGAATAAAGTAATAACTCAGCATGGAGGGTGGGGTAAGGAAAGTGGTTTATATGAATTTTGACTGTACCAATGGACAAAATTAACTATAAAAGATAATTATATTGTTTTAGATTTAGAGCTGGAGGAGACATGAGAGCTCGTATAGTTTAACCCCTGTTCTATTTTATGTGTACTATCTCAAAACACATAAAATTTTGTTTCATAGGTTAAAAGATAATCCCGTATTTAAAAAGAATGATCTATTCTCTGAATATTACTATAGAAATAGGAATAAAGGTGGAATATGTTATTTGTACTCAGATATTTGAAGATTTTTCACCGGGAAGAGATTACATTTATCCTAAAAGTCTGCACCATTATAAAAAGCATAACTAGGACCAATGAGTGGTATTTATAGAGAGGCATATATCAGCTGAACATAAGGAAAAACTTTCTAACATTTAAGACTATCTGCAAATGTAATGTGTGACTTTATAAGGAGATGAATTCCCCATTACTGGAGTTGTCTTGTCAGAGGCTGAATGACTACTTTTCCATGATGTTGTTGAGAAGAATATTGCATGAGGAAGGGGGGTAAACTAGATTACTTTTTAGGTCCATTTCAACTATAAGTTTCCATGTTATAATTCTGCTTTTTTTTAGTAAGAAAAAGCCACAGAACTTGGGACAATTGCATTTCTTTGGTAAGGAGAAGCAATATAATTTGCAATTGGTGTTTTATTAGTGTTATTCATTTTTAAAATCATAATTAATAATTGGATAATTACATATGCATAATCAGTATGTTATTCTATATGCCATTAGCAAATAAATTGCCATATAGCTAATTAGCAAGTAGACTGATTGCTATATGCATAAAATTAAAGCACAGTTATATGTATAATTATATGTATATAAATACTAAATGCAATACTATGTTTATATAATTAGTAAAACATAATTATAACAGCCTCTTCTTTCAGTTTCAATTTCTAAAATAAAATAAGTCATCTGATGGATGAACTGAACAGCTTATCCTTCAGGTTTGCTTTAAATTTAGTATATGATGTCATCAGACAATTCATAAGTATTTTTGAGTACCTATTACTATGTCATTTTCCATATTTCTAGTGAGCGGGGAGGCTAGATGGTACAGTGAGGGAAGCACCATCCTTGGAGTCAGGAGGACCTGAGTTCAAATCTGGCCTCAGAAACTTAATACTTACTAGCCATGTGACCTTAGGCAAGTCACTTAACCCCAATTGCTCTGCCTTCTCCCCTCCAAAAAGCAAATATGTATCTATATCTATATCTATATCTATATATCTCTATATATCTATATCTATATCTATATATATATTTTAGTGACCTACTAGGAATATGGAAGGGATAGAATGGAAATATTAAGCCAAGGCCCCAAAGTAATATATTTGGGTAAACCACATACATATATTATTTCATATTGTATCAAAACAATTGGAGAACAAGACAGAAAAGTGAATATTTGTAAAAGCAAAACTTATCAATAAAAATAAGATAGATTTTTTTTCTTTTTAACAGGGAAAGAAAATTGTTTATTGAAGACAAATTCAGTTGGATTTAGAGGTACAGTAGTACAGACTAAACGCAGTGGTTCTCAACCTTTGGGTTATGTTCAATTTAAATACATCCTGCATATCAGATATTTACATTATGATTCATAACAGCAGCAAAATTACAGTTATGAAATAGCAACAAAAATAATTTTACAGTTGGGGGTCACCACAACATGAGGAACTATATTAAAGGGTCATGGCATTAGGCAGGTTGAGAACCACTGGATTAGAATCTTCAGAGAAGACGTCATAGAACAGGTTTAGCTTAAACTGAACCTTAAGGGATGGATAGACTTTCCCTAGGCAGAGAGAAATCTTTACTGTGAAGTTTAATTGAATCTATAAATAAAACTAATTTATTTATATATGTTAGCTTGAACATGATGTAGTTCAATATGTATAATTGGGCAAAAACTAGATGATATATTAAATATCCTAAATCCAAACCATTCACCTTATTATTTTCTGGAAAGTGTTATATTATTAATAAGAGATGATATGTTTTTTAAAAAGTATTGAGGGAGTGGCAGGGATTAAGTAGACAGCTTGAATGTATTGAAGTGCATCAGGAGGTGTCTAGATATGCTAAACTAATAAGGACCTTCACGTCCCAGGATTGGAGGTAGAGTGCTGGGTCTGAAGTAGAAGGTGTATCTAACTAATATGGAAGTAAAATGGCTGGAATTCACCATGATGGGTCTGGGACTAGGCTAGAAGGGGGTAAAAGTTTCTAGTGAATTCTCTTTATTTCTTCATCATCTCTTGTGAATTTTCCTTTTGTATTTTTGACTAAAAATTTTAAGTAATTTGGTTTTCTGCTCCTTAACCTTACCTATTTCCCTGTTTAATGTATTTATACACTAAACTCTTTGTCTATTTAATCTTCCTTTGTCCAATTTAGTAAGAGTGAGGCTTGTGAGATACTCACTTCCTCCACCCCAGTTCTATGTTTGTATGTTCTTCTTCTAGAGTGCCCCAATTATGAGAAATAATATGTAGTTCCTTCCTCTTCTTTCTCATTTCTTCTCTTGTTATTACTTTTTTCTTTTTCTCTTAAAACTAATGGCATAGAACAAAACTGCAATTGTATTTTTCTGTCTTTATTCCCCCTTTCACTTTGGAAGACATTTAAAGGGTCCCTTATCTCCCTCTGAGGATATAAGCATTTGATCATCTTTTAGTTTTTTCAAGTTGCTGATATGTATTAACCTTTTTTGGGTTTCTCTTCTCTCTCATATTTTAATTTCAAAGATTTTATCCAGGTTTAATTTGCTCAACAATAATTCTCGGAAGTCATTTATTCTACTGAATATCTATTACCTCCCCTCCTCATTCCCCTGTCCTTCCCCTCCTCCCCCAGGATTAAAATCACTTTTTTCAGAATAAGTTATTTTTGTCGGTGAGATTTTTTTCTCTTGGTGTGTGGAATATCATATTCTAAGATTTTCTTTCCTGTATAGTAACTTTGTAGTGATCTTGAATGATTATTGTGTTTCTTTGGTACTTGATTTTCTTCCAGACTGCTTGTAGAATTTTTCCTTTGACTTTGAAGCTCTGGATTTTGGTTACATTTCTGGATATATCAAATTTGTGGGTTTTTTTTTCAAGTGCTACTCTATAAATTTTTTCTCCAACTAGGTCCTGATGATTACACAAAATGAATCCTCTGAAATGGTCAGAAGATCAAATTAGCACTGCATATTTCCATTGGGCTGGAACTAATTAGAATATTTTGCATAATAATAACTTTGAAGAGTGGAAATTCAGAGATTATTCTGAGAAGATGGCAGTGTAGGTCAGAAAATTCCAAACTCTCAGGATTTTGTTCCACAAAAGAGATAAAATAGCACCTCAGGGACATATAGTGGTGAAAATAAATAAGAATAGGGGCAGAAGAGTGGTCCTCTGGGGACAATAGGAGAAGATATGAAGAAAAATCCCAGGACTAGTTTCATCCCTGGGAGGAGTAAACACTTCCAGGCTAGAGACTTCTTAAACAACAAGCAGCAAGCCCTGGGTTACCTGGATCTGAAGGCTGCCTCACCCCAGCAACAGAAACTTTTACCCCTGGGACAGTGAGAGGAGTTGGGTCTCTTAACCTGAGAAGGTTGAGGGAACCTCTGCTGACAAGGAACACCAGTCCCAGCTGTGCTGCAGAGACAACCGGAGCTAGAAGGAACCAGCACAGGTCCGGTGAGTGCAGAAGCAGTGGGATGGGGATGCCACTGGCTGTGGGCACTTACAGGAAGCTAGAGGTCTTAGTTTGGATTCAAGGCCTGAGGGGAGAACTGAAGGAGGGTCTGAGGCCAGGAGCACCATCCCCCCCATATCCCATGAATAGAGGTGATTACAAAAACTAAGCTATTGCCAAAAAAAAATGCACAGGTGAGAAAGAATCCAACCATAGAGAGTTACTATGAGAACAGAGAAGACAGAGGTTTATCTTCAGAGGAGGATGCTGAATCGGAGAAACACTATTCTACCCCAAAGAGTAATGTCAAATGGTCACCTGCCCAAAAAGAATTTATTGAAAAATTTTAAAAAGACTTTAAAAATCAAATGAGAGAGATTGAGGAAAAAATTTTGAAAATATAAGAACCCAAGAAAAACAAAAAGATTATGAAAAGAAAGTCAACCATGTAGAAAAGGAGATCCAGAATCTTAAGGAAGAGAATGACTCCTTGAAAATCAGAATTGGGTAAGGGGAAGTCAGTGAAGTTATAAGAGATCAAGAAATAATAAAATAAAATATAAAGAATGAAAAAATAGAAAAGAATGTGAAACATTTCATAAGAAAAACAACCAATCTGGAGAACAGATCAAGAAGAGAAAATGTAAGAATAATCAGATTACCTGAAAGCTATGATCAGAAAAAGAGTCTTGATATAATAGTACAAGAAATAATTAAAGAAAATTGCCCTGAAGTATTAGAACAAGAGGGAAAAGTAGAAATAGAAAAAAAAATCCACTAATCACCACCTGAAAGAGATCCTATGAGGAAAACCCACAAGAATATTATTGTCAAATTCTGAAACCCCCAGCTCAAGGATGAAATATTAAGAGCAATAAGAAAAAAACAGTTTGCATATGGCAGTGCCACAATTAGAGTCACATAAAACCTAGCAATGGTAACAATAAAGGACCACAGGACTTGAAACTATATCACGGAGCAAAAGAACTGGGCTTCTGGCTGAAAATATACCCAGCGAAGCTAAGCATAATTCTGAATGAAAAAAAATGCACATTTAATGAATTGTCAGACTTTCAGGACTTTGTTTAAAAACAAAAACAAAACCAAAACAAAGCAAAACAAACCCTGAACTTAATAGAAGATAAGACATACAAGAGGCAAGAGAAACATAAGGTAGATACCAAAGACCAATTACAAACAACTCAATAATGGACAGACTGTTTACCTTTTATGTATGTAAAATGTAAAATGTACATCTAAGATTGTTATTAGTAATTGGGTAGTTCATAAGAAAGACTAAGGTAGACCTGAATATGATATAACTTCAAAAAGTAAAACAATGTGTTCAGTAACTGCTAAAATGAATACTTATCTTACACAAATGAGGTATGAAAAGAACCTGATACAGAGGAATCATATGGGGGTGGAGCAGGAGGAAGGCTGTTAATTATGGAAACCTCCTTTCATCAAGAATGGATTCAAGAGGGAACAAATACATATACATCTAGAAGAGTATAAAAGTCTTTTGAATTTAGAAAGAAATAAAATACTAAGGGGATAGGGAGCGGGCAGAGGATAAGGGAGGAATCTTTAGAGGAGAGAGTGAGGGAACAGGTTAAAGGGGAACATAGAATGGTGTTTATATTAATGGTGTAATGCCAAGCAAAGGCAACTTCCAAGGTTCGGATTACCAGCATAGCAAACCCCATTTATTCAGCAAACATTCACAGAACAGAGAAAGTCAAAATACAGTGTAACTTGTTCATTTAGGAAGTAAGTTCTCAATTCAATTGCAAAGTATCAAGGTCCAAGTATCCCACCCCTGGCCAGTACCTTAGTCAAAGTATCCCACTCCTGGGAAGTACATTTAGTCAGTCAACAAAGTCTCTCCTCCCAAATGGAGATTAGTCTTCAATCATAAACAAAGTACATTCATCTGGTCAATCACAGAGCACAAAAAACTCAAAGGCTTCCCACCCCTGAATCTCAAAAGGGGCAGGAGAGC
>JAQQSU010000270.1:20633-30932 GCA_028627135.1 Pseudochirops cupreus
CAGTTCCTGGGGAGACAAGGCTCAACAAAGCCATAGCCAGTGTCCTCATCAAGTCACTCTCTGCCTGTAGAACAGTTCCAGAACCCCTGAAAACATCAGCAAGGCTCTCTTCTAGGATTTCTGTAAACATACAACAGGAATATCCTCCTTCAGGGCTTCTGAACCAACAGCAAGGTTCCAGGACCTCTACAATGGTAGCACTGTCCTTCACCAGCAGGTGAATCTGGCAAAACAACATCAAAACAGACAGACAAGATACTGGCATCACAGCCATGCCTCCTCAGTTCTTGGCAGGTCTGGGTGGCAGTTCTCAAAAGTCCTAGGGCAGCTCCAACGAGCTCTCAGCAGTCTTTCTCTCAGCAACTCACGCTCCACAATACTGGATACCGCTCTCCTAAAAATCCTCATCCAAAAGGGATGGGAAACAGGATATGCACAAACATAAAAAAGATTAGGAGTTGAATCTGTTAGGAAAAAGTATATGTTTATATATGTGTATGTATGTATATATGTGTATATATGTATATATATATATCTATATAAATATACCTATGCTTAATTGTAGCCTTCAGCAGGGTGAGGAGCAGGGAAGAAGGGGGAAAAAGAATAAAGTAAAAAGCATACATCAGAGAACAAAAGAAAACTTACAAGGAAGCAAAGAAAGAGGGACAGCTCTCAATATAAGGTGTCATACTTATTATATAGACTTTCTTGAAATGGAAATTTATTGCTATACATTTTGAATCCTTTCTTATGTTCTGCTGTATACATGATGTTTTTTCTTTTCTTTATGTGTTTTAGTATTTGTCTAAAATAAAAAAAGATTTAAAAAGAAGAGTGGAAATTAAAATACATATGACTGTTTTATATGGTTTATTATCTATACTAACTGGAATCTAGCTATATCTTCACTTTGCCTTCTGGCTCTAATTGCTTTAGGTGGTTTTCCTATAAGATTTCTTGGTATATGATATCCAGGTTTTTTGTGTAATTATGGTTTTCAGGGGCTCCAATTGTTCTCAAATTATTTCTCTTTGTCTTATTTTTGAGGGTAGTTGCTAGTGACAGTAGACACTTCATGTAATATAGTTTTCCAGTCTTTTGACCTTGTTCTAATATTTCTTGTTAAATTATTGAACTCTTGAGTTCTGTTTCTCCATTCTGTTTTACAGTGTCTACTTTTGGGGAAAGGCTTTCTCTTTTCTGTCCTAAACTGATACTATAATTTCATTTTCTATTACATGTCAGCTAGGAATGGAATACTGAATAAAACACTGTATTTGGAGTAAGGAAGACTTAAGTTCAAATCTTGTCTCAGACACTTACTAGTTATAGAACCATTGGTATATCATTTAACCTCTTGTAGCTTTACTTTCTCCTTATCTGTAATAGGGACAATAATAACACCTACTTCACAGCATTGTTATGAAAATAATATGCAATAATATATGCAAAATTCTTTGCAAACCTTAAAGCATTTTTATAATTTTAAGCCAGTATTATTGTTTCTGCTTCCTCTAAATTTCTTCTATTCATTCTTGGACTCTTTTTCAGCCAATCCATTCTCAGATGAGGGGGCTGGGAGCTGTAGAGAAAAGGGAGTTAAAGTTATAATCATAACTTAAAAGTATTGTAGTTATTTTCTTAGATCACCTAGGTGCAAGGTGATTCAGTAAAGTGTCAGACTTGAGGCAAGAAGATCTAAATTCAGATTTTGACTTAGAAACTTACTAGCTATGTGTCCCTGGGCAAGTCACCTAAACCATCTCGCTTTAGTTTCCTCATCTATAAAAGTGGGATTAAAATGGTGCATACCTCACAGGGTTGATATGAGGACCAAATAAGATGACAAATGTTTGCTTTGCAAACCTTAAAGTATTACATAAATGCTAGTTTCTTCTTTCTTTTTAAAAAAAATAAAATTAGCTAATGGTTTATCTATTTTATTGGGTTTTTTAAAAGCATCTCTTGGTTTTGTTTATTAGTTTAATAGTTTTTTTCACCTCTAATTTTGTTACTTTCCTTTGTTTTTCAGTGTTTTTATTCTGGTGTTTGTTTGGGATTTTTTAAATTTGTTAATCTTTTAGTTTTTTAGTTGCATGCCAAATTTGTGGATTTGTTCTTTCTCTCTTTTATAGCTGTAAGCATAATAGAGAGATAAATTTTCCCTTAAGTACTGCTTTGGATACATATCACAGATCTTGGTATATTGCCTCATTGTTGTCATTATCTTTTACTAAATTATTCATTATTTTTAAGGTTTGTTTTTTGAATCACTAATTCTTTAGGATTAAGTAGTTTCATTTCAAAAAATTTTAATCTATGTTTTAAAGGTCCTTTATTGAATATAACTTTATTGTATTATGATCAGAAAAAAGATACTTAATGTTTCTATATTTGTTTGCAAGGTTTTTATACCTAATATGTGGGCAGTTTTTGTGAAGGCACCATGCATAGCTATGATATAGGTATACTTCTTTCTTTTCCATTTAATATTCTTCAGAGGTCTATCATATCTAACTTTTCTAAAATTCTATTCATATCCTTTATATCTTTCTTGTTTATTTTATGGTGAGATTTATCTAAGTCTGAGAGGTAGTAAATTGAAGTCTTCCACTATTATAGTTTTTGTATCTATTTCCTCCTGTAACTACTTTAATTTTTTCTTTAAGAATTTAGAATTCAGGGGTGAGGAACCTGAGGTCTGGAGGCCTCATTGGCCCTCTAGGTGCTCAAGTCCAGCCCTTTGACTGAATCCAAACTTCATAGAACAAACCTCCTCAATAAAAGGATTTGTTCTGTAAAACTCTGACTCAGTCAAAAGGTCATATGCAAAGACCTAAAAGGACACATATATCCTTGAGGGTGCAGGCTCCCCACCCCTGATTTAGATACTATGCTCTTTGTTGCATATGTATTCAATGTTGCTACGAATTCTTCTTCTACGGTACATTTTAGCAAAATGTGGATTCTCTGTTTATTTCTTTTAATTAGATCTATTTTGCTTTTCCTTTGTCTGAGATCATGAGTGCTACCTTTACCTTTTTTTTTTTACTTAAGTTGAAGCATATTATTCTACTCCAGCTCCTTATTTTAACTCAGTATATCTCTGTGTTTCAAATGTGTTTCTTGTAAACATATTGTGGGAGTCTGGTATCTAATCCATTCTCTTAAATCCTCTTCCATTTTATGGGTGAATTCATCCCATTCATAGTCATAGTTATGATTGCTAACTAGGTATTTCTCTCTATCCTATTCTCTTATGCTTTTCCTTCTCTTTTTTTCTCATCCTTTCTTTAAAATTCTGTTTTGCTTCTGCATTGCCTCACTTAAATCTAATATCTCTCTTATCCCCACCATCTTCCCTCTTTCCCTTAAGTCCTTTTCCTCTTACTTCTCTGGTGGGTGAGATGAATTTCTGCCCCCCCCACTGTGTGGATTTGTATTCTTCTCTCCTTTAACCAGTTCATATGGGAGTGAAGTTCAAGTGTCATCAGCCCTCCATGCAGCCTCCTCTATTATATAAGCTCTTCTTTATGTACCCCATTTATGTTAGATCATTTTTTCCATTCTTCCTCTCTAATTCTCCCCCTCTCAGTTCATTCCTTTCCCTACTCTTCCATTTTTCTTTTAAGAACATGCAAACATAATAGAATTACACCCTCTATATATTTAGATTCCTTCTATTCCCCCTGGTGATGATAAAGTTCTGAAGGGTTACATGTATTATCTCCCCATATAAGAATATAAACAGGTTAAACTTGTTTAGTTCTATACATTAGTCATGTTTACCTTTTTATGCTTCCCTTAAGCCTTTTATTTCAATGTCAAATTTTCTACTCAGGTCTGGTCTTTTGGGTTTATTTTTTGTTTGTTTTTGTTTTTGTTTGTTTTCTAAATCAGAAATGCTTGAAAATCCTCATTTCATTAAATTAATTTTATTCATTATTCCATTTCCCCCACTGTAGGATTATTCTAAATTCTGTTGGGTAGGTTATTTTTAATTTTAACCCTCAATCCTTTGCCTTCTAGAATATATTCCCAACTCTTAATTTCTTTTGGTGGTAGTTCTCAATCTTGCTTGATCCTGACTGTGGCTCTATGGTACTTAGAATTCTTTCATGTTAGATGCTTAAAGTATTTTTTTCCTTGACCTGGGAGCTCTGAATTGAAGCTATAATTTTCCTGGGAATTTTCGCTTTTAGTTCTCTTTCATGGGATAACCAGTGAATTCTTTTGATTTCTATATTGTCCTCTAGTTCCAAGATATCTGGGTAGTTTTCTTTTATGATTTCTTTAATTATGATGTATAGGTTCTTTTTCCTTTTTCTTTTCTTTTCTTTTTTTTTTTAGTCATGGCTTTCAGGTAGTCTAACGATTCTTAAATTATATCTATCCTTGAACTGTTTTCTGGGTCAATTGTTTTTCCTCTGAGATATTTAACATTTTCTTCTTTTTTTAGTCTTTTGACATTGTTTTATTATTTCTTGATGTCTTATGGAATCATTATCTTCCATTTGGCCAATTCTGATTTTCAAGGAGTTATTTTCTTCAGTATGGTTTTGCATTTTTTTAAATAAAGCTATTAGTTCTCTTTTTCATATTTTTCTGGCAGAATTCTAATTTCTTTCTCTAGTTTTCCATTTACCACTCTCATATGGTTTAAAAAAATTTTTTTTCTGCTCTTTAAAATTTTTTTTAAAATTCTTTTAGGAATTCTTGTTGGGCTTGTGTCCAATCTGTATTTTTCTTTGAGGCTTTGCTTATAGGTATTTCAAGTCATTGTCTTCTTTGTTTTTGTCTTTAATTTCCTTGTCTTTCATGGTTAAGTTCTTTCATTCTTTCTTATTTCTTTCTTTGTTTCTTTCTTTCTTCCCTCCTTCCTTCCTTCTTTCCTTTCTCTGTCTCTCTCTCTCCCTCTCTCTCATTTTCCAGCCTATTTCTTGACTCTAGGCTTTATGTTAGTGCTACGGTCTATGCATTTCTTGTATATGGGTATGGTTAGGAGTTGTCTGACCTTTTATATCCTTGGTTCTGTTGGACTATAAGTGGTGGAGTTTCAGTAGGCTCCTCTGGACTCAGTCATGTTAGTCCAGTGAGAGGCTCTGCAAGTTAAATGTGATTTAACTTCTGGCTCTCCTTTGGTCTAGCATTCCTGCCATGGTTATTCTGCATGGCAATATGCTGGGCTAAAGGCCACTCTGCTCCTGACTGAGCCACACAGCTTCTTTTTCCTTGCTTGGTACATAGCTAGGACCCACATTCACTTATGACCTCTCTTCTCTGCCCTGGATCTGTGACTCAGAACTGGGTAATGAGAGATAGAGCTGACAGATGGCACCTATTCCTGTTCCCCTGGCTAGTTTGGAGATCCCCTGAGATCTCTTTCTGCACTGATACCTCCTGCCCTAGTGCCCTGTTTCTGTCTTCTTTCTGTCCCTGAAATGCTTCCCACTGGTGCTGGTGGTGTTCCTAGACAGGCCCCATCCTCAGTGTCTTCAAACTCTACTCCCCCACCCTCCACCCATGCTCATTTTAAAATTTTTGTCACCTTAAAGTTCCCTGAGCTGTAAAAGTGACTCATTATAGATTTTCCTTGGTTTTCCCATCATAATTCAGTCTGGTGCCATTTCTAGGTCACTATGGAAATTTGCTTGGCAAACTAGGCAAAATTGTTTCCTTTAGCCATTTTGACTTTGCCTCTCATCCAATTCCATTTCTACTTGCTATCCTTCTATAGCAAGGGCAATAGCTACTCTTATATTTACTCAATATCTACTATTTGAAACCAATAGCAGTAAGACTAGAAAATTCCATCTACACTGGCTAATTTTTCCCCTAAAAAGGTAATGGAACCATCCTTAAGATTTCACGGTCCTCGGCATTAAGGTTTAAACCACTGGCATAGCTCCCCAGTATACTAAGATATAAAAGCCTTGTACATTAGTAATCAGTCATCCTTAGGCTTGATGAGTTCCTGCTGTCTTTAGAGTCAACACAGTCCTTTGCCTGGGTATATCATGGTGTCAAGTATGGAAGTGAGGGGAGCTTTGCCCAACTGAATTAATAGTGTGTCTTTGGCAAATATTCATTTCGTGCTATTATTGAGTAAACTTTTTTTTAAAGGCTACATATTCTATGAGTGTCTCTTGTTCTAATCTCAATTCTAAATCAAGCCTGACCCAGAATACCCTCCAAATACTTGAAGACAACTATGATACCCTCCTCAAATCTTCTTTTCTGCAGATTAACAACCTTAGTTCTTTCAAGGGACCTTCATGGTCTCTAGCCTCTTTGCCTTTCTGGTCTTCTTCTGCAGGACATGCTACAGTTTGTTAATGCCAATCCTAAAATATGGTGCCTAGAAGTAAGCATAACAGTTACTGTGTGTTTGAGTAATGTAGTTACAAAATTGAATGACCTCTTCCTCTACTGTTTAATTAGAGATCCATACAACAATGTAGGAATAGCACATCTTTATTTAGATTTGGAAATAGAAGTCTGAAAAAGGAAAGAGAAACAAAGATAGGGTCAGAGCTAAAGAAGAAGAAAATATTTGATAAAAGTGACCAAGGTCAATTCTAAATCATCCGCCTGCAGAGGGACCTCACAGCATACTTTTATGCCTGAGGTAACTTCCCTTTTGCCACCCAGTACACTTTCGGCTATCTTCCTCTCCCTCAGAGTTCTTGCATATATTTAAGAAGTGTGAACCAATTTTAATATTAGCCTTAGCCAAACATAATTTTAGTGGTGAAACTTCAGCCACTTAAAAAAACAAAAACAAAAGCCCTTATAGTGTTTCCAAAGCCAAATATAAATGAGATTTATATGCCTATCCAATCTGCTTATCATTGTTTTGGCACATTCATGCCACTACTCACATCCATTGGGTGGGTATATGAGAGACGACTGTGTAGTATTTGTCTTTGTTTTCCCTAGGGCTCACTTGTTTGTTGTCTGGGGTAGAATGAAGTGATAACAGAAAAAGGCTCATCTGGTGCCATCATCTTGGGTTCTTTTCCTTGAGGGTGTGGCCTTCTGTTGGATTCCATCAGCTATATTGGATGGCATATTGGTTGCTACCAGCTTCTGAAAGAAATATCACGAAAGAAACCTTGAGTTAGGGTAAGAACAAAGAGCCCATAAAGAGCTTTGATTATGTGTCACTCACATTAAAATTCTGATCTGAAGAAAAGGTAGAGGAGATGTATTTTATACATCAATGAAATTGTTTCTCTGAGCATTTGAAAATTTCTGATGATTTATTTATTAAAATTGAGGTTTTAGAAAAATCAGCCTTGCTCTCTTCTGCTCTATTCCATTTCTCTCATTTCTGCTGCCAGATTTCTCCAGAGAGTGGGTTGCACTTCCTGACTCTGTTTCTTCCACCACCTACTCTCTGCTCAAACATTTGAAACTATTCATTCTTTCCTATTCTCTACTGAAGCTACTCTCTCAAAAATCACCAGTGAATCTTTAATCATCAAAACAAGTGGTCTTTTCTACAACTTCATGCTCTTTGACCTGTCTACAACATTTTAACACTGCTGATCACATACATCCGTCTTAATATTCTTCTCTTGGTTTCTATCATTCTGTTCTATCTTCCTCCTTTGACCTCTCTGGACACTCCTGCTGATTCTTTTGCTGGTTCTCTTTTTTCTTTCAGGTCCCTGAATGTGAGCAAATGACAATATTTAATCCTTGATAAAAAAAATACTTAAAACTCTTTTCAAACCTTACAAAATGCTATATTAATGTTATACTGGCCCTCTAACTTGCCTTTTTTTATGGCTCCTGAGTTCATAGTATTCAACAGGTAATTGGCTAACAATCCATAGCTCATAAGCCCCTATTTCCACTGATTTTGCTATCCAGGCTAGAATAAACCAATTGCCATTATAGTAAAGCAAAGAACATTTACTTGTCTTTTAATTTTTTAAATATGAACATAATTATATCAACAAACAAATATTTCAATACTCTAGTTCCAATGCAATATTCACAGTGCTCACAGTCACTATAAATATACCTTCATGATGCTTGATCACAAAATATAGCAGATTCTCCATAGAGAAGACAGAAGCAAAACATTTATTCAGATACCAGAAAAACAAATCCCCAATACCAGGAAACCAAATCCATCATAGCAACATAAAAGTTATTGCACCACTACACAGCAGAGAGCCACACCATCCTTTAGCCTTCTCACAAACCAATACAAGCCTATCTGTTATAGCAGATGGCAAAAAAACCCCAAACAACCCAACTTTTACTCATAAGCCTGTCTGTCTCCCTTGGAAGCGTGCTTTTCTCCCAACTGTCTAGTCTAGCTCTGACTCCAAACTTTGCGTGGGCTCTGCTCCACCCTTCAGAAAACTCCTCCTACCACAAGCTCCATGTGATTACATTCAGCCTATTAGGAGGCAAAGTTTGTTTTCAAAGCAGAGAAGGTCTTCAAATTCCCTTAGGCTTATTAAGGGGCAGGGAAGAGCTTCAAATTCCCATTACCATTACAAATACACCAATAAAAACAAAAAAGGAGATTTTATATGTATATATATATATATATATATGTATGTATGTATATATATATATATATATATATATATATACACACACACACACACATATATATACATATAACTGAACTCCTGTTATATAGTTTGGTTTTTTTTTCTATTATATACATTTTGGGGTGGGTTTTTTTATAATTCAGATTTAACATGGTAGTATCAACATTGCCTTACCTGTCTGTATCCTCCTATGAACTTTCTACTACTCACATCTGTTTATTTTTAAATGATTCGTTTTCTTCCTTTTCTTTGGTATCACTACCATTACAACTCTAAAACTAGCTTCTTCCCCCATACTTACCAAAGTACAATAAAAATTCTCCCTTGTAACAAATATCTCTAGCATTCTAAAATTTTGCTAGGTGTTTTTTGTTTGTTTTTAAAGTTAAGATACCTGGTCTGTAGTTTGTGGCCTCTGTCCTCTTTCATTTCTTTTCTTTCCTTGAAAATCAGGACTCTGCCCTTTTCTAGTCTTGTAGTTCCTTTCTCTATTTCCCAAGATCTATCATATATTACTGACAGTGTACTACTACTCAGCAGTCCCACCAGCCAGTATCCAAGGATATAGTTCTTTTGCATTAGGTAATTTCAACTCAATGGCAACTGGATGCTTTTTTGTTAGCTTCCCGTTTATCACAGACAACAACTCCTACCCATTTTCTCCCTTCCAGTAAAAAGAAACAAGTAGCAGAATAAGAATTCAGCAACTCCATGTTCTCTGTCATCTCTTATCATTGCTCTAACCACTCCAAACAAAGGTCCCAACCAACAGTGTGTTGATAAATTTTTAACAGCTGGATCTCTGGGAAAAAAATATGTGCATAGCATACTTTATAATTCAGTTTGTATTATTAATATTTTCTCAATCACATTCTCAAATTTAGGTAACAAAACAATAAATCAAATTCATTTATAGTTTGCTAATTTCTGAAGTGTAAATGTTCACACAGAAATTTTAACAATTGGCTTAGCTGGCTCCAGCACAACACTGGTCCTGTCCTTCCTTTACTGCTCCTTTTTCTACCATGGTAACTTTAAAAAACCTGTACCATTTGATTGCCTGTAGTTTTTTATTTGGGGGCAGGGGTGGGGTGTTTTGAGTCAGTCTCAGTTCACTCTCATTTTTAGCAGTCTTTACAATATTTTTTTACAGGATCATGCCATACTCTTATATATTAATCCTCTGTTACCTGGTTTTGCTTCCATTCTATACATTTCTTTTTTTTAATTAACTTTTGTTTATTTTTAGTTTACATCGTTGATTTCCACAAGATTTTGAGTTACAAATTTTCTCTCTGTCTTTCACCTACCCACCCCCCCAAAAAACAGTGATCCCATCGTATACCCCCTCCCCCAATCTGCTCTCTCCTGTATCTTTCCCCATCATCCCTCTGACTTTCTGGTAGAGCAAGATGGATCTCCCTATCCCAGTGCCTGTATATCTTATTTCCCAGTTGCATGTAAATAATAATAATAATTTTATATACATATATATGTATATATATATATACATACTATATATATATATGTAATCTAACATATGATTTTAGAGCTTTAAATTACAGATTCTTTCTCTTCCTCCCTTGTCACCCACCTCCACTGGAAAGACAAGCAATTCAATACAGTCTGTACATGTGTAGTTATGCAGAACACCTCCACAATGGACATATTATGTAACACTGATGACATTTCCCTCCTTTCTATCCTGCACCTCCCCTTA
>JAQQSU010002700.1:0-14592 GCA_028627135.1 Pseudochirops cupreus
GATTTCTAGGTTCTTTTTTTGATCATGGCTTTCAGGAAGTCTAATAATTTTTAAATTGCCTCTCCTGGATCTATTTTCCAGGTCAGTGGTTTTTTCAAGGAGATATTTCACATTGCCTTCTATTTTTTCATTTATTTTGATCTGTTTAATAGTATCTTGATTTCTCATAAAGTCATTTGCTTCCATTTGCTCCACTCTAATTCTGAAGGAATTATTCTCTTCAGTGAGCTTTTGAGATTCTTTTTCCATCTGGCAAATTTGACTTTTTAAGGCATTCTTCTCCTCATTGGCTTTTTGGGCCTCTTTTGCCATTTTAGTTAGTCTATTTTTTAAGGTGTTATTTTCTTTGGTCAAGTTATTGACTCTCATCATGACTTTCTTGCATCATTCTCATTTCTCTCCCCAATTTTTCCTCCACTTCTCCCATTTGGTTTTCAAAACCCTTTTTAAACTCCTCTATGGCCTATATCCAGTTCGTATTTTTCTTGGAAGCTTTTGGTGTGGTAGTTCTGACTGTGCTGTCTTCCTCCCATTCCATGCTTTTGTCCTTTTTGTCACCAAAAAAAGGAATCTAAAGTTGGGTTGCTGGGCTTGCTTTGCTTCCTTTGCCTGCTCATGTTGCCAGTGAATTACTTGATTTTTTAGCTCTGTGAAATTCTGCTTCCAGAGGGGAAAGCTCTGTCCCAAATCGCTGGGGTTTTTGCAGCTGCTGGAGCTATTAGGAGGCCAATGTTTCTGCAGCCCCCACCATCTTTGGTTCACTGAGAATGCACCTCAGGACCACCACCCAAGACTGCAATCCCAATCCAGGCAGCTCAAGGCAGGAGCACTTAGCCTCTGAATGATTGCTTGGCCCCCCTGCTGGGAGCTTCTGAAGCAGCCATGTGGAGGTGGCTGCAGGACCACTGCTTCAGAGTGCTTCTAGCTCTGCAGGCAGGGGCCAGATCCTCTCCCCCAAATTTAGCCGAGTTCCACTGACCTTTTCCCTTTGTCCCTTGCTCTTATGGGTTGGTAATTCTGGAAATCAGCACAGCTGCTGATGATCCACTCTCCTGAATGCTCCAGCCGCAGCTGCTTCTGGATGCCCTGTGGCTGAAACCACATGGGGCTGGGCTCTGCTCCTAATACACTGGGATGACCACTTGCCAGGCTGCCTTCAGTGGGAGCTTTGTTACTGTCATTTTTGTGGATTCTGGGGCTCTAAAATTTGTTTAGAGTCACATTTTATAGGTATTTGAGCTGGTTATGGGGGGAGCTCATGGAGTTCTCCTGTTTCTATGCCACCATCTTGAACCCCCATTACTAAATTCTAATGAACTCTGTCACCCATCATTAAATTCAAATGTGATACAGCTTAATACTAATACTCAGATTTTTAAAGAAAGGATTCTTAACCATTTTTTGGCTAATGAACTCCCTTATCATTCTAGTGAAATCTCTAGATTCTAATCTCAGAAAAATGTTTTTAAATGCATCAAGTAAAATACATAGGATTACAAAGAAAACCAATGATATTGAAATAAAGTTATAAAAATGTTAAAAAAAAAACACCTCAAGTTCATAGACCCCTGATTAAGAACCTTTGCTAACTGAAGGATATTTGTCTTTTTGTAATCCCCCTCTGGAAAACAATTTCTTGAAAATAAACTGTTCCCAGACTCTAAGTTACTCTTAGACAGGGAAAAACTGATTTTCAAATTTTGTTAAATAAGGCAAGTATTTCCAAGTGAAACTGATGAGACACAGTTCCTTGTGTCAATAGCTTGAGTAGATGAGGCCCTTTCCTTTTTGTCTTTAGCAATTTTCAGAAAATGAGAGTTTTCTGTATCTACTTGACAGAGAAAAGAATAATAAGTCCAGACATCACAATTATTTTTGATAACATTGACAGTTTCTTCTGTTCTCAAATGTCTGCATATTTCTCATGAGCTGGCAAAAAACTATGACACACTGGATTTCTTACAGCTAAGCAGTTGTTTGCCCCATTTGTCACAAAAAAAATAAAAATAAAGAAAAGTTCAACTCCATTCATCAAGAATTTATTGTGCACTTAAGATGGGCCAGTGACTATAATAGAGGGTAGGGGGATAAGGAGACGAAAAAGTGAAATTGTGCAAAAACTTTGTGTCAGGTACAATGTTAGCTCTCAGGGATAAGAGGAGACAAAAATGAAAAAATTATTGCCTTGAAAGAGCTTACATTCTACTGCAAATTGGCATTTTTTCATCTCATGTCAAAATAAACTATACTTTTAAATCAAACACTGTGTATTCAAGCCCTATTTCATTACTCACAGTAGTATAATGCTTTAATGAATAATTGTTAAATTTAAGTTAATTGATTTTTTTCCTGAATGCTTTACCTATAAAAGGCTTGCTTGCTGGATTCTACAGAACTAGAAAGGTTTTAAGAATGCTCTTAGGCTCCCAAGGTCAAAGCTTTAGGCCTGGAAGGGAACTTAGAGGCTGAGTCCAACCCACTGATTGTATGAGCAGTCAATGGATTGTCTACTAAAGACTAATTTAGCTAAATCCTCAAAGTTACAGAAGAGAAAGTTCACCAAATGATAATGATGTTGGTTTTTTTTTTTTAGCCGTGGCAACTTCCTCAGAACTTTTATCTTGATTTGGCGGAAGGGGGTTCCCAGAAGGGCTCAAAAAGAATTTTTAAAACCAAATAAGACATGTATAGGGGAAATTACAAATAGAAATGAGAGTAACACAAGAAAATTATGAAAAGAGAGTCAAAGGCTTGGTAAAAGAGGCACAAATAAATGCAGAAGAAAATAATAACTTAAAAAAATTAAACTGAATTGACGAAATGGAAAAAGTGGGACAAAAATCCACTAAAGAGAACTTCTTAAAAATTAGAATTGACCAAATGGAAAAAGATGTACAAAATCCCACTGAAGAAAATAACTCCTTAAAAATATAATCAGGAGAGTGGAAATTAATGATTCCATGAGACACCAAGAAACAATAAAATAAAATCCAAAAGAATTTTTAAAAATGGAAGAAATGTGAAATATCTTTTTTGAAAAACAACAGACCTGGAAAATAGATCAAGGAGAGATCTCGAACTACCCAAAAGTCATGAAAAGACCTATGACATCACATTTCAAGAAATTATCAAGGAAAACTAACCTGATATCATAGAACCAAAGACTAACACAGAAATTGAAAGAACCCACTGATCACCTCCTAAAAGAGTTCCCAAAATGAAAACTCCCAGGAATATTATAGTTAAATTCCAGAGTGCTCAGGTCACAGAATAAACATTGCAAGTAGCCCCTCTCCCCTCCCAAATTCCAATATCATGAAACAACAATTAAGATAACACAAGATTTAGCAGCTTCTATAATAAAGCATCAGGGGGCTTGGAATATAATATTACAAAAGGCAAAAGATCTGGGATTACAACCAAAAATAATCTATGCAGCAAAACTGAGTATAATCTTTCAGGGGAAAATGTTCAATTAATGAAATAGAGAAATTTCAATCATTTCTGATGAAAAGACCAGAGCTGAATACAAAATCTGACTTTTAAATCCAAGACTCAAAGGAAGCATAAGAACTTAAGAGAAATCATAATCAAAATCAAAATAGGAAAGAGAAATCATAAAAGATTCAATAATGTTAAGCTACTTGCATTCCTACATGGGAAGATGATTCTTGTAACTCCTAAGAACTTTATCATCATTATGACAGTTACAAGGAGTATACAGGGAACACAGGTGTGAGTTGACTATGATTGGATGATATAAAAAAATAAAATTAAAGGGTAAGAAAGAGGGATCCATTGGGAAAGGGGGAAGGGAGAGGAAGAATGGGAAAATTATCTCATGTAAAACAAGTACAAAAGAAAGAACTTTTGGGGTGGCTAGGTGGCACAGTGAATAGAACACCAGCCCTAGAGTCAGGAGGACCTGAGTTCAAATCTGGCCTCAGACACTTAACACCTACTAGCCATGTGACCTTGGGCAAGTCACTTAACCCCAATTACCCTGCCTTCCCCCTCCAAAAAAAAAAGAAAGAAAGAACTTTTACAGTGGAGGGAAAGATAGGGAGGTGGACAATGCTTGAACCTTGTTCTCATTGGAATTGTTTCAATGAAAAAATAACATACATATTTAGTTGAGTATAGAAACCCAAAGAAGGGAAGGGAGTAAGAGAAGAGGGGACAGATGGAAAGAAAGGAAGGCAGATAAAAGAAAGCAGTTGTAAGAAGTAAAACAAACTTTTGAAGCAAGATAGGAAGAGAGAAAGAGAGAGAGACAGAGACAGAGAGAGAGAGAGAAATGGAATGAATTCACCCATAAAATAGAAGTGGATAGCAGGAGGAATTAAAAAGCAGAATCTGATAATATATTGCTTACAAGAAATACACTTAAAACATAGAGACTAATATAGGGTCAAAATAAGGGACTAGAGTAGAACCCATTACGCTTCAGCTAAAGTAAAAAAAAAAAAAAGCAGGTGTAGCAATCATAATCTCAGATAAAGTAAAAAACAAAAATTGATCTAAATAAAAGCAGGGAAACTACAATATAGTAAAAGGTACCATGAATAGTGAAGTAGTATCAATACTAAACATATATGCACCAAATGATATAGCATCCAAATTCTTAAAGGAAAAATTAAAGGAGTTACAGGAGGAAACAAGACAGAAAAGCTATATTAGAGGAGGACCTCAACATTCTTTCAGAACTAGATAAATCTAACCAAAAAATAAACAAGTAAGAAGTTAAGAACATGAATAGAAATTTAGAAAAGTTAGATTTTTAGACCTCTGGAGAACATAGAATGGGAATAGAAAGGAGTATACTATTTTCCAGCTGTACGTAGCACCTTCACAAAAATTGATGATGTATTAGGGCATAAAAACCACACAACTAAATGGAAAAACCAGAAATATCAAATGCATCCCTTTCAGATCATAATACAATAAAAATTACATTCAGTAAATGACCATGGAAACATAGATTAAAAATTAATTGGAAACTAATCTGATCCTAAAGACTGAGGGGGTCAAAGGACATATGGAAACAATAAATAATTTTATTAAAAGGAATGACAACAATGAGACAATAAACCAAAATTTGTAGGATGCAACCAAAGCTGTACTTATGGGAAAATTTATTTCTCTAAATACTAACATCAATAAAGGAAATAAGGAACAGATCAATGAACTGGAAATTCCACTAAAAATAACTAAAACAGGAAAAGATTTAAAATCCCCAAATAACCACCAAATTAGAAATCTCAAATATTAAAGGAGAGATTAATAAATTGAAAGTAAGAAAACCATTGAAATAATTTTTAAAAAAACAAAAAACAAGAGCCTTTCTCATTCAGCCAGCCAAGATGCCAAAATGGAAGAAGGCCAAGGGGAAGAAGGTAGCTCAGGCCCCTGCTGTAGTAAAGAAGCAAGAGGCCAAGAAAGTGGTCAATCCTTCGTTTCAGAAGCATCCCAAGAACTTTGGCAACTGTCAGGACATCCAGCCCAAAAGGGACCTTAATTGATTTGTCAAATGGCCTCAGTACATCAGACTGCAGTGTCAAAGGTCTATCCTTTATAAGCATTTGAAGGTTCCGCCAGCAATTAACCAGTTCACCCAGGCATTGGATCATCAGACAGCTACTCAACTGCTTAAACAGGCTCACAAATATAGACCAGAGACAAAGCAAGACAAGAAGCAAAGGCTACTGGCTCAGGCTGAACAAAAGGCTGTAGGCAAAGGAAATGTCCCCACTAAGAGACCACCTGTCCTCAGAGCAGGTGTTAACACTGCTACTACCTTGGTAGAAAACAAGAAAGCACAATTGGTAGTGATTGCACATGACGTGGACCCCATTGAGCTAGTGGTCTTCCTACCTGCCTTGTGCTTAAAAATGGGGGTTTCTTACCGTATTATCAAAGGTAAAGCAAGACTCAGTCACTTAGTTCACAGAAAGACCTGCACGAGCATTGCCTTCACACAGGTTAGCCCTGAAGATAAGGGAGCCCTGGCTAAGCTGGTGGAAGCCATCAAAACCAATTATAATGACAGATGTGAAGAGATCCGTCATCATTGGGGTGGTAATGCTCTGGGTCCAAAATCAGTGGCTCATATTGCCAAGCTGGAAAAGGCAAAAGCTAAGGAACTTGAAACCAAATTGGGTTAAATGTATATTTGATTTTTCCCTCTGTAAAAATAAAAATTTAAACAACAATAACAAAAAAAAAAAAAAAAACCAAAAACCAAGAGCTAGCTTTATTTTTAAAAAATAGTTAAACCACTGTTTAACTTGATTTTTTAAAAAAGAGAAAACAAAATTACTATTATGAAAAATAAAAAGGGTGAATTCACCAACAATCATATGCTAATAAATCTAACAATTTATTTTAGTATAATGGATGAATATCTACAAAAATGTAAATTGCGGAGATATACAGAAGACAAAAATCCAATATTAAAATAAACCTATATCAGAAAAAGAAAGTGAACAAACCATCAGTGAGCTCCCTAAGAAAACATCTCCAGGAGCAGAAGGATTAAGGAATGAATTCTACCAAATATTCAAAGAACAATTAATTCCAATACTATATAAACTATTTGGGAAAATGGGCAAATTTCTTCTACGACACAAATCTGGTGCTGATCCCTAAGCCAGGGAGAGCAAAAACAGAGAAAGAAAACTCTAGACCAATTTCCCTAATGGATATTTATGCAAAAAAAATATAAATAAAATACTAGTAAGAAAATTATAGCAATATGTCACAAAGATCATACAAGAAGACCATATGGGTTTTATAACAGGAATACCAGGCTGGTTCAGTTTTAGAAACATTATCAGCATAATTGACCATATGATAACAACAAAAAAAAAAACCTTTACAATTATCTCAAAAGAATCAGAAAACACTTTCAACAAAATATAACATATTCCTATTAAAAACACTAGAAAGCATAGGAATAAATGGACCTTTCCTTTAAATAATACGTAGCTAGGTAGCATAGTGTATAGAGTGCTGGACCTTGAGTCAGGAAAATTCATCTTTTTGAATTCAAATCTGGCTTCAGACACTTGATAGCATGTTCTCCTGGGAAAGTCACTCAACTCTATTTGCCTCAAAACAGTCTGATGCTGGCTAAGAAATTGAGAGGTGGAATAAATTAGGTACACAATACATAATAGAAAATGACCATAGTGCTCTAGTGTTTGAGGAAGCCAAAGATCCAAGCTTTTAGGACAAAATCTCACTATATGACAAAAATGTCTGGGAAAAATTGGAAAGTAGTTTGGCAGGAACTAGGTACAGATAAACATCTCACAAATTAGAGGAACAAGGACTATTCTACATATTACATGTTCTACCTTCCTTCCATGGATATGGAAGAAATTTATGATCATATATGAGATAGAGAGCATTATGGGATACAAAATAGGTAATTTTAATCACATTAAATTAAAAAGTGTTCACACGAACAAAACCAATGTAGCCAAGATTAGAAGGAAAGCTGGGGAATATTTTATAGCAGTTTTCTTTAATAAAGGACTCGTTTCTCAAATATGTAGAGAACTAAGTCAAATTTACAAGAATACAAGTCATTAAAGAAATCAATGTTATCTATGGTCATATTAAAAATGCTCTAAATCACCATTGATTAGAGAAATTAAAATAACTCAAGGTACCATCTCATGCATACTAGATTGATTAATATGCCTGAAAAAGAAAATGACAAATATTGGAGAGGATGTGGAAAAATTAAAATAATAATATACTGTTGGTAAAGTTGTATTCTGATTCAACTCTTCTGGAGAGCAATTTGGAACCATGCCCAAAGAGTCATAAAACTGTGCATATCCTTTGATCCAACAAAACCACTACTATGTCTGTATCCTAAAGAAGTCAAAGGAAAAGAAAAATGATATATGTATAAATATATTTATAGCTGCTCTTTTTGCGATGACAAAGGATTGGAAATTGAGGGGATGCCTATCAATTGGTGAATGGCTGAATGAGTTGTGGTGTATGATTGTAATGGAATACTATTGTGGTACAAAAAATGATGAGAAGGATGCTCTCATATAAATTAGGGAAGACTTACATGAACTGACACAAAGTGAAATGAGGAGAACCAGGAGAACATTGTACACAGCAAAAGTAATATTGTACAATGGCCAACTGTGAATGACTTAGCTATTCTAGCAATATGAGATAATTCTGAAGGGCTTTTGATGAGAAATCCTGTGGACCTCCAGATAAAGAACTGATGAAGTATGAATGTAGATAAAAGCATGCTTTTCTTTTGCTTTCTTTATTTTTCTTGGATTTTTGTCAGTTTTCTTTTGCAACATGGTTACTATGGAAATATGTTTTGCCTGACTTCACATGTATCATTTGTAGCAAATCACTTGCCTTCTCAAAGAGGATAAAGAGGAGGGAAGGAGAGAATTTGGAACTCAAAATTTTAGAAAATGAATGTTAAAAAAATATAAAATGCATAGGAACATAAAGTTGTTTAAAGGGTCAACAATCTTTTGAAATTACTTTCACTAGTTCAAGGAAAAAGTCAGCACCCTGAACTTCAGAGAAAATACAAACAGAGAAAATGCAAGCAGAGAAATAAAGATCAACAGACAGGGCTCTAACTCCCTGAATCAACTATACACTTTACATACACCCCTGGATTGAGAGAGCCTTTACATCTGAGTAGGTGAGGAGCTCTGAACATAAGGTCACTCAGCATCTTAACCAAGGAATCACAAGATCTTTCTCATAAGTGAGCCCCCAAAGCAAAATAGTATATGTAGATTTCTCAGAGCCAGAAGGCATCACAACCCTTGTGACTCAGTGCCTAATTAGAAATTAGCAAAAGGTGTGAAACAAGCCTCCCCTAAGTAATCTTCCCTTAATGGCTTCCACTTGAGGCCTATTAATGGGTAGGGAAGATCTTAAATACCATTAGCACTACACCATCTTCAGAGAAAGAACTGATATTGCTTGAATATGGACTGAAGCATGCTACTTCTCACTTTCATTTTTTTTCTTTTATTCTAGTCTTGTATAAAATGACTAATATGGAAATCTTCATGTAATTGCTCGTGTATACCTTACATCTGATTGCTTACCATCTCATGGAGGGTAGAGTAGGAAGGAAGGATAGAGTTTGGAACTCAAAATTTCAAAAGAATTTTTTTAAAGAGAAGTTTATGTTCCATTGGAGGAGATGGCATGTCCAAATAAGATGTATATTCAGAAGATTGTAGTGGTAATGTAATTTGAATTTGAAGACCCCTTTGTATTGGCAAGTAAGCAGGTACTTAGCACTTAGTAATTAATCAAGCCTTTGTGAAAGAAACAGAAGGTATGAACCCCTATTCCTGACATAACAGGAAGGGGTTGGCTGAAACAGGAAGTAGCTGACACTGTGTATATATCATGAAAAGCCCCAGAGAGGGATGGTCAGAATTTCTTGGGACCAGAATCTGGTGGCAGAAGCCGTTCTGCAGGAGAGAGAGAGAGAGAGAGAGAGAGAGAGAGAGAGAGAGAGAGAGTTCCTCTCAGCAGCATCTGGAGGCTGGGCTGCTACTGCTGGACTGAGAATCGAGAAGAGAAATGAGAATTGAGAACTGAGTCAGAATTTCTTGGAGCACCATGGAGGCAGAAGCAGCTGCCAGGAGGAGGCAGAAGCAGTTGCCAGGAGAAGGCTGAAGAGGAAATCCCTTAACCTCCCCTCCCCCAGCAAGGCTGAAGAGAATGGTTTTGATTTTGAAAATCTGGATGGAGTGACTTTTGATCCTGGGAGCCAGCTGAGACTTCTTCTGGGTCCGAGGGCCAGCCGGAGCTGCCAAGAGACTGAGGAAGCATGACTGTGATGCTAAGACTTTGTCTATTTGTGGCTTTGTTGGGCCTTGATTTCCCAGGAGCAGAGACTGTGAGGGATTTGAGATGGATTGGACACTGTGAGCTCCAATATGGAGCAGGAACTGCCTGGAGAACTGAACAAGGATCTGGGAGCTGTCTGCCTTTGAACCCAGGTGACAGTTTGGTGAATCCAGGTAGGATCTGAGACCATGGAAGGGGATCCAGGGAATCCAAGGGACCACCCCAAGTCAAACTGAAAGAAGACTTTACTTGGATGCTGTATACTAAAAAGATTATAATTTACTAGTGACCTAGGGGTGGAGGGTCTGTGTATTTTCTGATGATTGAATAGTGAATAATGAAGGACAAATGATTGACTAAATGATTGTACTTAGTGATTGATGACTGAATAAGTAATTGATTTGCAACCTAGTATGCCCCATGAGCGGAAAACTTTGACTATTGTGATTGAATTAAGTATTTTGTGAATGCTTGAGTTACTAAACAATTGTTCTTTGTTCAAAACATTGTGACCACTGTAGTGGAAACTATGTGGCCATTTTCTGTGATAAGTTGTTGCAAATGCTATATTTTGATTTTCTGTGATAAGCTATAATATTGTCAGTGCTGTACTTTGACTTACTGTGAATGTTTTGCTTTGATTTGTTATGGAATAAATAGAGTGTTCATTATACTGTGTAATTAGAACCTTAAAAGCTGTTCACAGTAGCATTCTTCTGGAAAGCTGCTTGTGCACGACATTACAAAGATCTACAAAATATCGTTTAGGAAGGGAGGGCACTAGAATTTTTGAGGACTTCTACAAAGCAGAAGTATGGAAGGTGTATATTCTGGTCATAGAGGATAACAAGCACTAAGTCACTAAGTCAGGAGGTAGAGTGCTATCTGTGAGGAATGTGGAGATGGCCAGCACATCCCTATGTTGCTCTATAAACTTTGTTTGAACTTAGTAGGCATGAAGAAGGCCCAGGGAATGAAATCATCACCAGATGGGAGGCATTTTAGACTAATAATATAATAATAATACCTACAGCAACAACAACAATAACAGCTAGCATCATAAAGGGTTTTAAGGTTTGCAAAGTTCTTCACATTCATAATCTCAATATAAACTCACAATGCCCATGTTTCTCAGGTATTCTGGAAGTGGCATTAACCTCACTGCAGTACCAGCAAACCATTTACACAATTACTTCAGTGGCTACAATATTGCCATAATGGCATAATAGACTTAGTGTACCTCCTAAGTTGCTAGAGTTTCTCACCAATATTTTCCCCTATCTGCACCTATCATTTTATTTGTGAAGGAAATTCCCTGATAGAAAACACCCTCCATCAATATATACCTGCAAAATAACACCTGTTCTCCAACTTATAGTCTTGTGTTACTCGGGTTTGGTTTCCCAGGTCATTAAATTCAATGACTGGTCCTAGTTTGTATGTGTCAAAGTCAAGATTTGAAAACACATCTTTGTGCCTCTGAGACTTGCTCTCATTCATAGGATATGACACATTGGATATAAATTAGCCAGTCACAGCCCTACACCAAAGAGCTTAATTTAGACTTGTCTACAGTCAATAGTCTAAGTAGACAATGCCATTTTCTCATCACTGCCTTTCCTCTGATAATTATGTATACAAAAAACAAAAAGCAGGTGCTTGAAAACTATGCAAATAAGAGAAAGTAACCCCTGAAACCATTTCACTGCAAACAGAAGATCCAGCAAGCTGCTTCAATGCTAAAACCACGGGAGGTCTGTGAACTGCTGTGGTGCTAAACCACAGGAGGCCTATGAGCTGAGGAAGGTGGTAAATCCCAGGAAAGCCATCAACTGCTTAGTTGGCAAGCCACACCAGGCCTATCTATTCCTCAGGTGCCAAGCCACAGGAGGTCAATCAACTGCTCAGGTGGAAGGAGAAAGGAGGAAACAAGCTGTTCTTAAATGAAAGGCTACCAGCTCACCAGGGGAGCCAAGATAATGAGGTGAGCCTACTGAGAACACTAGATGGCAGAGAATTCTATTTAAGAGGGGAGAGAGGCCCCTCTTTCCCAGTTGGTACACCTTTTTATTTGGATGAGTCCCATAGCACACAGAAGAAGCCTCTGGAGCAGTGTGATTTCTAACTCTGGTTTTATATGCTGAATCAAGAGGATTACCATGGAGAGCTCCATGTCCAGTTACTACACACAAGCCTATCTAGGACACTGATACCTCTGTTCTGGAAGCTGTATCTCATATTCCATAGGCAGCTAGGTGGCAGAGTGGATGAAGTTCAGGATCTGGTGTCAGGAAGACCCAAGGTTGGTTCTGTCATCAGACAGTTATTTGCTGTGTGACCCTAAGCAAGTCATTTAACCTCTGTTTCCCCTAGTTTCCTCCACTGTAAAATTGAGGTCATGGTAGTACCAAACTCCCAGGGTTATCATGAGGTTTAATTGACATAATATTTATAAAGTGCTTAGCCCAATGCCTGGCCAATAACAGGTACTTAATAAATGCTAAGTTCCTTCTTACTCATGTGTCTGGCCTGGTAAGTATATACCTTCAGTATGTACTTGAAAACATTGCTGATACCCCTGGTTATCATTGTTCACTCCCTCCTCAAATTACCTTGCTTTTTATTCATTTACAGTTATCCCATATCAAGAAAGTCCCCATCATAGTTTCAATATATCACAAGTCTGCGTGAGAAATTAAATGGGAATTTGGGGAGAGTTTTGCTGAAGCCAGGGACAACACATGAAGGCCAACAGAACACACAGAAAAAGTTTAGAAACTCTTTTTCATACAGCATTACATTGACCTACATATAGCCTATGAATAAACACTTAATCCAATTTTTACACCTCGTTAAAGAAGAAGAAAAATTCAGACTTCTTCTCTGGCATGAAGGGAGAACCAAAATATTTATGTGGATTTTCCAGATCATGGATGTGTCATACCCCTAACCCCAGTGATGTGGAAGGGATAACTGTATTTATATATTGTATCACCTCTGTGAGAATGTAAGATCTTTGAAGACAGGGATTTTTTTTTAACTTGTCATTTCATCTCAAGCGCCTAATATTAAGTTTTTTCCCCAGGTAGACTCTAAGCAGGGAATAGAACAGATACTCCTACCCCTGTTCTGCTAAGAAGATCTCCTTTCAGTACCGTCTTCACTACAACTTTCATTTTCTGTTGATTTGAAGACTTGGGAAAATAGCAACAATAGAAATCTTATATATTTGTATAGGAATAGGGATGGGACCTATGATTTCTTTTTGTTTTTTAATTTTTATTTATTTAATTTTTAATTTATGATTGTTTTAACCTATGATTTTCAGCAGTTATAAGCTCTATAGGGGCAGACAAACTACAGCTCACAGACATTTGGTTTGCTGCCCATTGCTCTACAGCCATGAGCTATGTAATCATTTTTTAAAATTAGTACCTTATATTTTATTTTTTTTTATTTTACTTTAGCTTTTTTTGGAGGGCAGTTGGGGTTAAGTGACTTGCCCAAGGTCACACAGCTAGTAAATGTTAAGTGTTTGGGGCTGGATTTGAACTCAAGTCTTCCTAACTCCAGGGCCAGTACTCTATTCACTGCACCACCTAGCTGCCCCTACATAACCATTCTTAACTCCTATGCTGTACAAAAACTGGTGACAGGTCAGAATTGGCCCACAGACAGTAGTCTGTCAAACCCTAGATCAGTGGTTCTCAACCTTCCTAATACCACAACCCTTTAATACTCATATGTGGGCATATCTGCATGTGGGCAGACCTGCCTGGAGATGGATAGAGGAGTGTTGTCTTGGCTCCTAAGACCATCAGAAATATGTGTTTTCCGATGATCTTAGATGACACCTGTGACCCCTGTGAAAGGGCTGTTCAACCCCCAAAGGAGTCGTGACCCAGAGGTTGAGAACCACTGCCCTAGATAAAGAATGTCTTCTACCATTGTAGATCAGTTTCTACTCTGAAGTCTTTTAATTTTATAGAATTGCCTAGAGCGCTAAAAGCTAAGTGACTTGCCAAGAGTCAGCCAGTATGTATCAGAAGCTAGACTTAAATCCTGGTCTGCTTGACTTCAAGGCAGGTCCTCTATTCACTACACCAAACTCTTTATGCATATGTATGCCATTTCTTAATTTACAATTAAGCTTTCAGGTACATTAGTCCAATTTCATCACACAACATTCTGATGAGTTAAGTACTACACGTAACAGATCACTTTTCAGATGAAAAAACTGAGGCTGAGAAAGATGATTTGTGCTAATGCACAAAGCTTGTCAAGGAATTTAAATTAGGGTTCTTGATTCCATGTTTGGTGCTCTCTCTGCAGAGTGCCTTCACCGGGAAAAGTAATGTTAGTTTTGTGAAACATTGTTGTTGTTGCTGTTTTTAATTTTTTTTTGTTCTTCATTACAAGAGATAAATCTCTTGGTGGGAGGAAGGTGTATATGTTAAGAAATATGAATTATATAAAAATAAAAACTATCCATTAGCATTTTGTTAAAAAAAAAAGATCTTTAAATTCTCAAATTTAAAAAAAAGTATATATGTATTTAAAATTGCCTTGTCTGGTTGTTGGCTCCACATACCAAACTTCTACTTATAAAGTTAATTTTAAAAATAAATATGTGCCATATATCCCCTAAGGATGTGAGGATAGGACAGCTATCACAAAAACAAATCAACACTAATAAGCTGTCAGAACTCCCAGAAAACT
>JAQQSU010002701.1:0-14592 GCA_028627135.1 Pseudochirops cupreus
ACGGCTTCCAGCGTCTGACCATTACATCAGTTACCTATTCAGTTACCAGAGAGGGAAGCACCAACATCTGGGTTTTTCAAAGCTGGAGGGCTCAACGCTTCCCAGAGTCTCATCTGGCCAAATCACACAACTCTTCTCAAAGTGAGCCCCAAAGCAAAACCTCACATCAGGGTGTATATATAGCCTTCTCCTGGCTAGGAGAATGTCACAGCCCTCTTGACCCACTGCCCAATCACAAAGCTACAAGGTGGGGCATTCCCAAAAAACAAGCCTGGTGCCACAGGCTCCATGTGACCACATTCAGCCTATTAGGGAACAGAGTATACTTTCAAATCTGGGAAGGTTCTCAGAGTCACGTAGCCACTTTAGCAAAGGGCCTAGGGGGAGGGAAGATTTTCAGATTCCCATAACATTGTATATTATATTTTTCTGAAATGACACAATTAAAAAAAAAACTGCTAAGGGGTTAAAGAAATCAGATTTCCAGGGGGGCACTGATTAACTTTTTTTCTTTTTTTTTTGGAAAGGGAGTTACCACTCATCAGCTAGAGGTAGGTGACAGAAATGGAATCCAAGATTGTGTGTGAGTTGGGGGAAGGTGGGCAAAGATGAGGATGATGGCTAGAATGTAGACAGCATGGTGAGGAGATGTCCAGTAAGGATATCTAAGGATGTTATGCACATTAAATTCAACTAATTTCTTTTGGACTGTATCATTTAGGTCAAACAAGTTTGGGAACCTTTGTTTACATAATCCTCATACCAGCTTGGAGGATTTATGTTTTTGTTTCTCTCTTCCCCCCCACCCCCACACCTAGTATGATGCACATAAGCTGCACAGGGGAATGAAATAAATAGCTGTTGATTAGCTTTTTTGCTTGTTCGCTGACATTTCACAGTCTACCAATTTGATTTATCAGAGGTTTTAGCTTTTTTTCATTCTGAATTCCAGAAACTTCTGGGAAAGAAACCACATTTGAATCTCTGAAAACATCTACTATTCAGAAAAATATTGACTACCTCACAGGTTTCATAGGAACATTAGATACTGAAGCATTGCTACTCAAGCCATTACTGAACATTTCACCCTCACAAGACCTCTGCCTCCAAGTAAATCTGTTTAGCTGAGATATTCACTTCAGAAGTGCCCTTTTCCTTTGAAGTGCTGAGTTGTTTGCCATACCCAACTTCAGCTGTGACATTCTACCAGAAAATGTCTGACCATGAGAAATAAGTAAGCAGGAATGAATACCCCAAATTATACATTGAGTTGTGTGTGCGTGTCTATGATACATGGGGAATACTGAAATATGGTTTGCCTTGAAAAGGAGGAAAGGCCTGTCCCAGCAGTAAAAAGACAGCCATTTATATGAGATGATGGGAAAGCATAAACCAACATTCAGAAGATTGTAAGCTTTTGACTGAAGAGAGGTGAATGGTGAAATAAATTAGAGTCATTTCCTGAGAATGTGTTAAGAGCCCTTTTGTCACTGTCAGAAATGGATGAATCAGAGGGGTTCTGACAGTGAAGTGTCTTTTAGTTTGTACCTCTGATGGGACAAAAAAGAAAATTTAGGCAAATAGGGTCCATAACAATTTTGGCAGTCTCGTGAATGTCTCTCTAGGTTCTGAAAAGAGAAGAGTTTATTTTCAGTTCTTGTCAAAGTAATTCTGGGGAAAAAGGAGACAGAGGTATAAGGGGCAGTCCTTGAATGTTTACTGCTATGTTTCATGGCACATGACTGATTCTTGAAGCAGCTAATGTGGGTAATGATGCTATTTTTAAATCTGTACTTTATCTCTGGCCAAAAGAAGCTTCTACCTCATGATGAGACATCTAGACATATCATTGTTATGCTGCTAAATTAAATAAATTAATGTGTAATTGGTTCTTTCACAGGCCATGTTTCTATTGCTTTAACTAAAATTATATTTTAAAGGCAAGGGAAGTTATTAGAATATATTCTTACATCAACTTCTTACTAGACAGTCTAAAAGAATAAATGCATTATTAATAGATGTCTTTGGCAAGGAAGACAATTGGTGCAGACAACTAAATGATACAGTGCAAAAGAAATTAGTTGAATTTAATGTGCATAACATCCTTAGATATCCTTACTGGACATCTCCTCACCATGCTGTCTACATTCTAGCCATCATCTTCATCTTTGCCCACCTTCCCCCAACGCATACACAATCTTGGATTCCATTTCTGTGTCACCTACCTCTAGCTGATGAGATTTGACCTTATCTTGGCAACTTCACAACCATCTCCACACCAAGCCACCTAAACAACCCTACCTCCATCCCTTGCATTCCCTATTAAAGTTGGTTTTTACCTTATTAGAGAAAATAAGGTCTTGTGAGAAGGAGAATATATTTGTATCTCTAGTGCTTAACACAATGCTTGGTTCATGGTAAGTACTTAATAAATGACCTCTCTCCCTTCTTCCCCCTCCCCATTTTTCTTCCTTCTCCCGCTCCTACTTCCCTTCCCCTTTCCTCCTCTTCTCTCCTTTCTGTTATAGAAAGATTAATATGGAATGTGAACCCCCTTAGAGAAAAGACAGTTTGGGGGTTTGTGTTTGCTTTTTTTCCCCATTTCTTTGCATCTCCAACACTTTGTACAGTGTCTTGGGCAAAGTCTTGTGTTTAATACATGCTTATTGACTGACTGCCTGACAGATATCATTGAGCAGACCTTAGAGTCAGGAAGCTAAAGGTTCAAATTCTGCCTCTGACAGATCCTGATTATGTCGCAATAGGTAATTGAGGCAGCAAGGTGATACAGTGGATAAAGCACTGGGCTTGGAATCATAAAGATCAGAGTTCAAATCCAGACTGACCTCTGTGACCCTGGGCAAATTACTCAATTGCCATCTGCATCAGTTTCCACAACTGTAAAAATGGGAATAACCCAATAAGTACCTCCATTGTTGTGAGAATCAGATGAGCTAATATTTTTCAAGTGCTTAGCTTAGTGCCATGTATGTAGTGCATGTTCCATAAATGCTTGTTCCCTTTCCCTCCTAAGCTAACTAATGTCTCTATCTCAGGCAACTCTTTAAGACTGGAAGCTCATGTGAGATTGACTTCCACACTAAGCCTGCCACACATGGCTGAAATCTTGGATCAAAACTTTCCTACCCCTGGCAAAAAGGGGAAACAATTGCTTGTCATCTTTAGCTTTACTTCTACAACTACATTATTCATTTGGCAATATGTGACCTCTCTCTGAGGATCTTATAGACATTTAATTTAATTAATCTCTTTGGGATGGACCACCTAGGTGACTGGACAATAATGTTCTATATTATTGGGAAAAGCTAATAAGAAATATATAGGCATGAATGAAATCAAAGATGTCTCTCCTCATAGATTCTGATTCACTATTTTTCTTGGTAACTTAAGGATCTGGGACTTGATGCAGATTTTCCAAATGAAGGATTCTGTAATGCAATTTTAAGAAAATTAATGAGGCTCATCCTTGATTGGATATTTTAACCAGCTTCAGAATTAGATCAGGGAACTAATTTAAGGATTGTGTGAATGACAGCCTCTTATACTGTGAGCTATCATAAAGTGCTAAATGATAGGAGTGAAGTATAGTCAATTTGACAGTAATAGGGCAAGTTCCAATTTATCCTCATGTCTATATTGCCAGATGGCTTTCATTTATAGTGGCTCAGAGCACCAGCCTTAGGAAATTTGGAGTCACATTCGGACTAATTGAAAGATAAAAACAAATAATTAAAATGTTTTCCCTTTGCATTTACCCATATCCTACCTATTATACATATAAGTCCTTTTGAAAATTTAAGAGTAACCATATACAAAAAAAGAACAATCTCTAAAAGGTTTTAAGTGAGAGGAATTTTTATTATACTCCCATTGATGGTGTTTCCTGTGTAAGGACCAGCCCAAGTATACATAGACTCATCACCAGCACACTGACTACTAGTTAATCAGTTCTTTGGTCATAGTAACTCATGAAGCAAATGAAAACTTGAAATATAAAATCTTTGTCTAATTGCTAATGAGTTGATTAACTACTGAAGGAACTGAACTCTATCTATATTTACGTCCTCACTATGAATTGGATTCAAAGAATAGGCATTAATGAGTCAATTTCACCTTGGGCATGGAGTAATCCTGGGATATGCCATTGGTCTTCTGGTGTTCAATATTTTGCTTTATAAATAACTAGGGTGGAAGTATAGAATACAAACTTGAAAAATTTGTGGATTAAATGAATACAGATTAATAGCCTGTCAATCAATCAAAGAATATTTATTAAGTAAATGTGATATTCCAGGCAAATAGAAAGAAGGAAAAAATTTCTACTTCAAAGCACTTAGATTTTAATGTGGAAGACAACAAATGCATATATAGATATAGCACATATATTAGATAATATAATATCATAATATAATGCTTTGTAAGACAGTTTGCACAAATAATCTTATTTGATCCTCATAACAACCTGTGAGGTAAATACAAGCATTATTGTCATTTTGCAGATGAATAAGTTGAATCCATATGAGAGGTAAATTGTCTAGAGTTACACAGCTAATAAATTTCTGAAATAGAATTCAGACTCAGGCCTCCCTGATCCAAGTCCAGAAATCTATGGCATTTAACTGCCCTTAGAACACTAAGTGCTAGAATCAGACTCCAAAATGTTCTCAACAGATTCAAAGTTTAGTCTAAATCTAATGAGATGAAATTTAATTAAAAGATAAAATCCTATAATCAGCTTACAAAGCTCACCTTCCAAGGCCTCATCCAGAGGCATAGCTAGGCAACAAGTTGAACAAGGGAAGTAATAATCCTACTATACTTACTCTTCTCTGGTCAAACCATATATATATGGAATATCATATTCCATTCTGAGCACCACATTTCACAATGGTCATTGGAATGCTAGAGGAGTAAGTTCAATAGAAAATAGCCAATATGTGAAAGATACTGGAGGAGACTGGAGACCAGGACAAAGGAGCCTAAATTGAAGGAGTTTAGCATGGAAAAATGAAGATGTATAGAATACATAATAGCTGTTTTCATATAGTTGAATGGGTAGTATACACAGAAATAATAACATATGCTTTCTTTGGCCACAGACCAAGTGATAGATGTGCAGAACCTTCGGAGACATACATTTAACCTCAATGTAAAGGGGAAAAAAATCATTAACAATTTAAGCTGTCAAAAAGTAGAATGAGCTGCCTTAGTAGTAAGGCAACTCTGACTTGATGTGTTTAAGCTTGAGGATGATATAGAGGAGATTTACTGGATGAATTGACATCTAAAGTGCGTTCTACTTTGAAATACTGTGATTCTGTGGCAGTTAAGTGAATAGATATTTTACCTGTATTTTCTCAGAGAAGTGAATAAAGCAATGAGGTAATTGTTTTCATTCCATTTCATTGGCCAGCTTGCCTTGCTGAGCTCCTAAGCACAGGGCAGATAATCACCATGAAAATACTGGAAGATACATGAATATTTGTTGCATGAGCAGACTCTCTAAACTATGTCAATATATACCTCAATACTTACTAGCCTTAATATGAATATAGAAATAGCACAAAAAATAATGAATTTGGGAAGGTTGCCTGGATCCAATAAAATGAATAGAGAAGAAATTCATGCTGAAGGGGACATGCTCAGGGATTTGGTTAAGATATCTCAAAACGAGAAATTTTCCAAAAGAAAAAACAAAGATAGTATCATTACAAAAAATAAAGGTAATCAAGAAGTCATCAGTAATAAACTTACTCATGTCATGCTTTCTCTTATCTATAAAATCTTTATAACATATGTCAAGTAAATCCTATGCAAATATAAGGTTAGCATCTCTCAATGAGTGATTGTAGGATATGAAAAACAGAGTAATTCTTCCAAAATATTATAAATTATTAGCAACAATATGAAAAAAGTATTCCAAATCCTTAACAATCAGAGAAATGCAAGCCAAAATAATCTAAGGTTTAACCTCAAATCCAATATTTGATAAAATGAAAAAAGAAGGAAATAGTATATGTGGAAGTGGCTACTTGGAAACAGACACATTAATAGATCTTTGGGGGAGGAGCTATGATTCAGCACAAAAATTTCCAAGAGAATATATTTTAAATAAATTATAACCAAAACAAATCTAAGATCTATAAATGTCAGTTCTCAAGTAGAGTTCCTGACAGTTTAAAGAAAAATGTAGTAGCTCATTCAAATAAGGAATGTCCAATCTTGGAAGTTAGCACTGGGAGAAGCAGTCAAGGCATTTTTATGTGATTTAATTTTCTCAATTTTCACTACAATAACCATATTCAGTAATCATATTCAATGATCATAAAACATTTTAAAAAGAACAAATGGTTTAATATTGTAGAATAGTAAGACCTTTCTGAATTCTGGATATTTTATACTATAAAATAATATTTTTTGACCCTTTGAAAAGGAAAATTTTATTAGAAAACATTTAGTAGCTTCATTATGGATACAAAAATACCTATTCAATCTGTCAATTTTAGACACTGTCTAAATCATTTTATATGTAAAGTTTTAAATCTCTAAAAGTTGTTTCCCATGATCACTTGAGTAAGCTGGCTACCTGGATTATAATGAAAATCTGCTTACTGAAAACAACCAATTTTGAATTATGTTTCAGAAAAGTGACTAAAGTGTCCATACTCTTTTACCTGTAGATCCTACTTCTCGTATTTACCCCAAAGAGGTTAAAGACAGAAAGAAAGGTCCTGTAAACACCAAAATATTCATAGCAACAATTTTTGAGGTAGCAAAAGTTAGAAGTAAATGCTCATTGATTGGAGAATAGGTAAACAAATTGTAACATGAATATAATGGAATATTGTCACACAGTAAGAAATGACAGCTATCGAGAACACAGACAATATGGAAAGATGTTGGTTGCTGTCTGTGCTCCTAGAGGATCAAGATGATATCATGATGTCAGGTTCAAGATACAGTGACTATGGCTGACCATGTCAATATGAGCTTGGAAGGCTCTACCATAGTCAGGTATAAATAATCCATATGTGCATTTGGAATGGAGATGTCTCTAAATTTGCATATTTCACATTTCTTTTGAGGTACTACAATTCTGATTTGCTCATAGAACACAGAGTCTTTGATACAGGAACATCATGCCGGGCAGTTCTATGTCTGTGTCTCCCATGTTTCCCAGTAGATTCCAATGTCCTTGTATCACATCTTCTGACTTCCATGTGAGCACTTGACTTGTGTGAGTTCTTTGTAAAATAGTCTTTTAGGCAAATCTTTATTTGGTATTCAAACAATGTGGCTAGCTCATTGGAGTTATACTCTCTGCAGTAGAGTTTGAATGCTTTGCAGTTTAGTTCAAGTAAGGACCTCAGTGTCTAGTACCTTATCCTGCCAGGTAATCTTCAGAATCTCCCCAAGACAGTTCAAATGGAAGTGATTGAGTTTCTTGGCATGGCACTGGTAGACTGTCCAGGTTTCACAGGTATATAACAATGAGGTCAGCACAATGGCTTTGTAGACCTTCAGTTTGGTAGTCAGTCTAATACCTCTTCTCTCCCACACTTTGCTCCAAAGTCTTCCAAACAGTGAGCTAACTCTGGAATTATGTGTGTCAACCTCATCATTTATTTGTGTATACCTGAAAAGCATATTTCAAAGGTAAGTGAACTGATCTGCAGCCTTCAAAATTTCTCCATCTGCTGTAACTGATAGTTCTACATATGGACAACACATTCCTGGTTGGTGGAGAACCTCTGTTTTCTTGGTGTTAATTGTCATGCCAAAATTAGCACAAGTGGCTGAGAATAGATCCATACTCTGTTTCATCTCAGCTTCAGAGGCTACAGTGAGTGTATAATCATCTGTGAACAAAAAGTCATATACCAATTTTCCCCATATTTTAGTCCTGGCTCATAGACTTTCAAGTTAAATAATTTACTGTCAGTACAGTAGTGTGATGGTAATTAACTTAGCAGGTACTTGGTCCTTAGTAACTTAGGGCTAAGTACTTCTGTGAAAGAGGCAGAGGGTGTGAACTCTCTCTCCTGTGTGAAAGAAGCAGAAGGTATGAACTCTGTCTCCTGTGTGAACAGAGGGTATGAACTCTGTCTCCTGTTGCTGATGTGGCAGAAGGGGGTTGGCTGAGACAGGAGGCTAGTGTGTGTGTGTGTGTGTGTGTGTGTGTGTGTGTGTATATAAAAAGAATTCCAGAGACAGAGAATCATACCTTCTGCTTCTTTCACACAGGAGACAGAGTTCACACCCTCTGCCTCTTTCACAGAAGTACTTAGCTCTTAGTTACTAGGGACCAAGTACCTGCTAAATTAATTACCATTACATTCTACCCCTCCAGGATTCTTGGCCTTACAATTTCAATTTAAATGGCCATGGATCCTGGAACAAATAAAGGCACTATACTTTGTAATCCTGCTGACTATGCCACAAAGTAATGCCATTCACGAGCAGCTTCCCAAAAGTATGCTACAGCTTTTAAGGTTCGGATTATACAGTATAGTGAACACTCCACTTATTCCAGGATCCAGGATCCATGGCCATTTAAATTGAAATTTTAAGGCCAAGAATCCTGGAGGGGTGGAATATAACAGTAATTAATTTAGCAGGTACTTGGTCCTTAGTAACTAAGGGCTAAATACTTCTATGAAAGAGCCAGAGGGTATGAACTCTGTCTCCTGTGTGAAAGAAGCAGAAAGTGTGAACTCTGTCTCCTGTGTGAAAGAAGCAGAAGGTGTGAACTCTGTCTCCTGTTGCTGATGTGGCAGGAGGGGGTTGGCTGAGACAGGACAAGAACTTGAGAGCTGTCTACCCCTGAATCCAGGTGACCATTAGTGGATTCAGGTAGGAGCTGGGACCATGGAAGGGGATCCAGGGAATCTGAGAGACCACCCTCAGTCAAGATGAATAAAAGACCTCTCCTTGGATATTGAATGCATGATGAATTTGAAGTTTACTAGACACCAAGGGGGGGAGGGTTTTTGTAATTTCCTAATGATTTTATTTAGTGATTAATGGTACTTACTGACTGATTGCTAGATAAGTGACTGATTAATTTAATCTATGATTGCCCCATGAGTGGAAGGTTGATTATTGTATTGTGAAATGATTGAATGATTAAGTAAGGAGGGTTTCCCCTCTTAGGGAAACCAGATGATTATTCTTTTGTTCTTTGTTCTAAATACGGTGGCCACTGTAGTGAATGAAAACTAGGTGGCCGTTCTAATGTTAAGCTATTGTGAACACTATATTGTGATTTTATGTGATAAGATGTAATGTTGTGAATATTGTATTGTAATTTTTTGTGAATGTTTGCCTTGATTTATAATGGAATAAATGGAGTGTTCACTATACTGTGTAATCAGAAACTTAAAAGCTTTTCTTTTGTTGAAGGCATCTGACATCACTGAAACATCATGCTAAAAAGCATAGAAGAAAGCATACAGCTCTTCTTCACTTCACTGGTGACTGGAAAGCATGTAAGCATTGCCCATTATATAAAATCAATGCAAGCATACCATCATGGAACTGGAAAACAATACTGATTAACTTCTCCAAGAAAGCAAATTTTACCATAATCTTTCATGAAACCCTCACAACTGACAGTATTAAATCCTTGGTCAGATCAATAAATTGTATACAGAACTGTGTTCTGCTCCTGACATTTCTCCTGGAGTTTTTAGGCAGCAAAAACCACACCAAGCATTACCCTGCCTTTTCTGAAACCACATTGGCTCTTGGGTAGATAACCATCTTCCAGGTGATGTATCAGCCTGTAATGCCATGCACTAACAGATTCCCAAAAGAATACTACTGTGAACAGCTTTTAAGGTTCAGATTACACAGTATAGTGAATACTCCATTTACCCCATTACAAATCAAGGCAAACATTCACAACAAATCACAATACAATGTTCATAACTGTGTAACATTAAAATGGCCACACAATTTTCACTACAGTGACCACAATATTTAGAACAAAGAACAAAAGAATAATCATCTGGTTTCCTCAAGGGAGAAACCCTCCTTACTTAATCATTCAATCAATTCACAATACAATATCAATCTTCCACTCATGGGGCAATCATAGATCAACTCAATCAGTCACTTATCTAGCAATTAGTCACTAAATACGATCATTGGAAAACCACACAAACCCTCCAACCCTCGGGTATCCAACAAACCTCAATTTCATCCAAGGGGAGGCCTTTTCTTCATCTTGACTCAGGTAGTCTCTCAGATTCCCTGCATCCCCTTCCATGGTCCCAGCTCCTACCTGAATCCACCAAACAGTCACCTGGATTCAGGGGCAGACAGCTCCCAGGTCCTTGTCCAGTCCTTGGGGCAGTCCCTGGCACACACTGAAGTTCACAGGGTCTAGCACATCTCAGACCCTTCACCACTTCTGTTGCCAGGAACTCAAGGATCCACCAAGCCACAAACCAATAAAGGCCTATCCCGGTCATGCTTCTTCAGTCCTCCAGCAGTTCAGCTAGCCCTCCGACCCAGGAGAAATCTTGGCCTTCCAGGAGGCAGCAGCCACTTTGGCCTTCACCAGATTCTGGTCTCATAGAAAACTCCAGTCAGCCTTCTCAGCCTTCCAGGCCACTTTCATCAGATTCTCCAGCAGCCCAGCTCCCAGATGCTGGGACAATCCTGCTTCCTCCACCAGGAGATACCAGTCAGTCTTCTCAGCCTTCCAGGCCACCTTCGCCAGATTCTCCAGCAGCCCAGCTCCCAGATGCTGGGACAATCCTGCTTCCTCCACCAGAAGATACCAGGAGGAAGATTGCCGATTCTGTCTCTCTGTCGCTAGAACTCTTCTTATATACACACATTGGCCTCCTATCTCAGCCAACCCCCTCCTGCCATGTCATGAACAGGAGACAGAGCTCACACCTTCTGTACTTAGCCCTAAGTTATTAAGTGCTAAGTATCTGCTAAATTGATTGCTGTTATACAGCCAATTAAGGATTCTGGTAAGATCCTGCCAGTAAGAACAAGGAGAGAGAACACACACACACACACACACACACACACACACACACACACACACACACTGCCCCTCCATGATTGTCACAGAACAATCTATTTCCTTTTCCTTTATAGAAATGGACAATGGAGGCATTCTTGAACTTCCAAGGGATAACTTCCTCTTGCCATATAACCCAGAAAATTTTTTAAAGTTGGCTTTTGTGTGAGCAGTGGTGGACCCCTTGCCTTGTAAATTTCAGCTGGAATAGACTCATTGCTGGATGCATTGCTGCACGCATTGCTGCACAAGAGGAGCCTAATGGCATTCAAAACCTCTTGTTCAATCAGAAGTTCATCTAGGCGGAGAATTCCTTCAACTCGAGAGGTATGATCAATGGCTTCATCACTGATTAATGACAGTCTTCTGAGAATTCTATGGAAGTGTTCATCTCACTTCTCCAGGATCATGTCCTTAACACGAATCAATTTAGCTCCATCAGCACTGAGTAGTTGAGATGTACCATATGTATCTGGTCCATAAATAGCCATCAGGGCATCACAAAAGTGCTTTGGATTGTTCCTATCAGCATAAAACTGAATTTCATCTGCCTTCTTAATGAGACGAGAATCCTATATCTCTTTAAGCTTCACTTGCACTTTACTTTTGATGGAGTTAAACACTGACTTCTTATATACCAATGAACTATCCTGTAAAGTTATTGTAAAGTTATTTTTTTTTTTGCTTAGTGTAATGGCAAGCAAAGTAGTACGTTGCTGCTTGTTAAGTGTCTTTGAGTCTCACCTTTGATTGTGTCAAGAGTCTCTGTTGGAAAGAGTATTATATACTGTGTTGCCCTTACTAGGCTTAAGGGAATGTGAAAAGCTTCCCTGCCCTTAATAGGCCTAACATCATGGAGCCCAAAGCTTGGTGAAAGAGTGGAACAGGAAGGAGCAGAGCAGAGAAAAGCTTGAGCAGAATTGGGACTGAGCAGAAGGGAAAGGGAGAATGCTTGTGATTCTGACACTGTTAATCTGTGTTACTTTCTGTAAACTGAGAGAGAGAATGTTTGTGATGTTAGCCCTCTCTAGCACTTTGTCTATTGTTCTGTCAGACAAAAGCACCCTGTCTGTTGTTCTGAGACAGAAATTCTGAAAGAGGACTTTGTTGTTGTTATAGAAGTACTGGGACTTTGAGGTTAATTTGTGTTTGATTTCTCAGACTGAAGCTTTGTCTTTTGATTTGTGACTGAAGCTTTGTCTTTTGATTTGTGTTACTTTGTCAGACAGAAAGTGAATTGAGATGATAATGCCAGCAATGTGTGTGAATATTGTTGTGGCTCTGTTAAATTTAAGGGGTGTAAATATTGTTTTAGTTCTATTGTTCTTAGACAGAAGTCCTGAAAGAGGATTTACTGTGACCTAGGGGTGGGTGGTGTTTTGACTTTCTGCTACTCCTTAAGAATGATTGGAAAGAAGACCTTACTTGGATACTCTATTGACTAAGGAAATTGTAACTTACTGAATGATATGTTTTGTTTAATACTATGTGGTCACCTTAGTAATAAGTTATTATGTTATGTTTTACCCTAAGAAGGGGAAGAAAAAGTAATCAATATACTTTATGAATCAGATATGAGATTACACTCAGAAAAATACTAATCATAAAGCCCTCACCATGTGCAACAACAAAATAACTTAAGCAGGAATCAGTAACTTATAACTATTGTTACAATCTGCTTATAGTCTAATACTTTACATCTCGTCAGGATATAAGACAGCTTTCAGAACTACTAATTGGGCATGTTACATTTCATCTTAGCTCTGCACAAATGCACATAGTTTCCAATTTGCAAGGACCTGTAGATCACTCAACCTCACAATGATATATGCATTTTAAGATAGAAATGCAATCATCTAAGATCAGAAGACAATAAATTTAAAAGAGAGGCAGTTTAATACTGGCTCATACTTCTCAAGTTCTTTAGACGCCATGTGTTCACAGTCATATGGAGGCCTGGAAGATAAGAGTGAGAGGAGAATTAGGCAAGCTGCTTTTTCCCCCATCCCATCTCAGGAAGTAGTATTTAATAAGATTAAAATAAAGAAAACATGAGAAGACAGGTTTCACACATAATGTTTTTTTTAATGTTATAACAATCACTTAAATGATGGAAAAATAGAAAATGTAATATCCTTTCTGTGTTTATGGCGTTTTGATTATAGGGAAAAAAACACCAACATTTGACTTAGATGAGTAAATCAACCTCAAGTTATCTTCCAATTAGATAAATTCCCCAACTACATATAGATATAAAGATTAGGAAAACTTCTTTGACAGATGCAATTAAAGAGATAACTTCTTTTTTTTAGTGATCCTCTAATCATCATTATCAAATAAGACTTAAAGCAAAATGTCCAAATAAAATAAATTTTCCAAGTGCTTCTTGTTTTCCCTTGGCATTGCGTTGATTATGCTGAGTGCCAAAACACTACTGGTCCTCCTCAAACAGGTCCATGATCCTTCAAACAAGATGATCCAGTAACCCACTCAGGAAAAAGTAAAGCTACATTAGAGTACAGTGTCCAGGATCAAGGAGGTGTGCAATCCAATAAAGTATGACCTGGTCAGATCACATTTGGAGTTTTGTATTTATTTCTAAGTGTAACGTATTAGGAAAGAAATGAAAAAGCTAGAGAATGTCAAAAGAACAACCAGGATGATGAAGGGTTTCATGTGCATGTTTTATGAATATCAATTTAAGGCCCTCAGCATGTTTATCCTAGAAAAGAGGAGATGGGGAATATGATCTTGAACAAATCATAAGGTCATAGATTTAGACTTCAAAGGGACTTTTAGAGGCCTTCAAATCCAACCATCTCATTTTACAGGTAAAGAAACAGAAGACTAGATGTGGTAAATGACTTATCCATACAGTTAAATATCTGAGGTAGAATTTTAACTCAGGTCTTCCCAACTCCAAAACTAGGTCCTATTCACTATGAACCATTGCCTCTGATATGGCCCTGAAGGCTCAGTTTCACCATCTGGAAATGATGAGGTTGGTTTAGATGACCTATAAAGTACCTTCCAGCTTTAAAACTATGATCTTATGATCCCTACTTGTTTACTATCTTCAGTTATTTGAAGGATAATCTTAAGGAAGAAAGATTAGTTTTATGCTAGTTGTCCTCAAAGATCAGAACTAGGAATTATGCAAGAAATTTGCAAAGCAGAAGATTTAGACTTGATGAAAGTATAAGGGAGGGGGTTATATCCTACTACCTCAATTAATATAATACTTTTGAATTCATAATGGAATTTTAAATGTGTAAGCTGGATGGCTTATGCTCTGCTATATTGTTACAAGGTGTATATGTCTTTAATTAAGTCGAGATGGGAAGAGCTGATTGGCTAACTTAATCAGCTAACCATGTCTCTGGAGGCTTTAAATAGCTGGAAGAATTTCAGCATTGGAAGGATTCCATTTCAAGAGCTGGAGTGAGTTCTCTCATGTGAGAGGGAAATCATTCTAACCATTAAGACTGTACAGGTAAAATGACCTACCTTGGGAGATAATGGATTTGCCC
>JAQQSU010002702.1:0-14592 GCA_028627135.1 Pseudochirops cupreus
TTCACCTGATGGTGAAGGACAGAGCTACTGTTGTAGAGGTCCTGGAACCTGGCTGTTGGTTCAGAAGCCCTGAAGGAGGATTTTCCTGTTGTATGTTTACAGAAATCCTGGAAGAGGGCCTTGCTGATGTTTTCAGGGGTTCTGGCACTGTTCTACAGGCAGAGAGTGACTTGATGAGGACACTGGCTATGGCTTTGTTGAGCCTTGTCTCCCCAGGAACAGAGATTGCTGAGGGCTTGCCTCAAGTGAAGATGAAAGAAGGGCCTTTCCTTGGGCATTCAATGCTGAGATGATATCTTAAGCTTGTTGTAACTTAAGGGTGGATGGCCTTTTGTGCTCTCCTGCCCGTTTTGAGATTCATGGGTGGGAAGCCTTTGAGTTTTTGTGCTCTGTGATTGACCAGATGAATATACTTTGTTTATGATTGGAAACTAATCTCCATTTGAGACGAGAGACTTTGTTGACTGACCAAATGTACTGCCCAGGAGTGTGCTACTTTGATTAATGTACTGGCCAGGGGTGGGATACTTGGACCTTGATACTTTGCAATTGCAACTTACTTGCTAAGGGAACAAGTTACCTTGTATTTTGACTTTCTCTGTTCTGTGAGTGTTTGCTGAATATACAGGGTTTGCAATGCTGGTAATCCAAACCTTGGAAGTTGCCTTTCCTTAGCATAACAACACTCCATGTCCAATGATTTATCCATTGTGTCACCTATGGTATTCAACATATTTTTATGAATTTAGGGGTTTGTCTTAGAGGATTTTTCAACTATTTAATTGTCCCTTGTTTAATTTGTTAATCTGTCCTGATTAAAATCTATTTTATGTGTGATTCCTTTCTGGCATATTGTTAGAAGATAAATTTATTGAGTTGGTCTTAAACTACATTAGTAAAATTAAGATTAACTAAAACACTATATGTTGGACACACTGATTATGTGTAACAGGTTCCAGAGTCACCTGGGAACAATACTGATATTGGAAAGTATAGTGAAAAGAACACTGGATTAAGAGTTAGAAGATGCAAATTCTAATCCCATTCCCTCAAGGTTTAGTTTTGGTCCATGCACTTAAATTCACCAGGTCTCACTTTCCCAAACCAAAAATGAAAATGTTGGACATCAGAGGCCCTTGAATTATAAAGGTTTCTTTCAGTTATCCAATTTTTTGAACAAAAGTTTCATATTCATTTTTGATTGTATACTTCTCTCATTGTTAGTGTAGCAGTACCCTTTGATTATAACAAAAGCATAGTTGACTCAAAAGATTAAAGATCAATTAAGACAAATGACATCTCATATGGATTCTGAAGTATATTACAACATAGTATCTGCAAGGGGTATTAAGGCTGTGTATATTAAATCAAAGCATATTTTATGATTTTTTTCACATATATCTATATGTATGTATAAGATCTTATTGATTTCTCTTTAAATTGATGTTTCCTTTCTCCCTTCCTGTTCTTTCTGCTTTTTATCTTTTTAAACATACTCGTGCAATTGTCAGTTTGCCGCATTAGCATCCACTTGAAGCAGTGGACCAAACACAATAATGGAAGTGAGGAGATCCCTTTCTCTCTTCTTCAGTGGGGAATGGAAGACCACAGAGAGAAGCTATAGCCTCTTTTCATCTTAGTTTTATAGTATGTAATAAGATATTTCCAAATTCTCTTCCTCCTCTAATATTCTTCTATTATTATTCTATTGAATTCAACATTTATTATTTATGTGTTCTGTGTCAGGTTCTACAATAGAAACTAAACCTACTGTGACAAAGATGAAATAGTTTTGATATTAAGGCATTTTTATCCTACCACAAGAAGGGTAAGAGAGAGATTAATTATATCAATAAGTAAATCAAGGATACATACATATAACATACAAGTATATATGGGACACTTCCCTCCTCAGCAATCTCTTTTTCTTGACTGAGGCTGGCTTAATTCACACCACATGCACCCATGCTAGAAGATTAGCATCATTTGTAGGAGGCAGCCAGATGGTACTAAGTCACTCTCAGATTCCTCTGTAGACAGGAATGATCTTAGTGTCAGCAGGTATATAGTTTACTTATTATTATTGTCATTTTTTAATACAATCACTAGGCTACCCTTTAATCGTGCAAGCTGGAATAACTAATTTTACTATGTTTTAACTAAACATAAAAAAGCAACAATATTTATAACTTACCAGTCTACTCATAAACCTGGGCCATAATTTCCCATGAAATCAGTGTTCATGAGGGAGAATGTTCAGAAACATAAAGAAACCAAGAAGTGGATATTGGGGTAGAGAAGGAATACTTTATCATATAAATGTCTGTTATTCAAATACATATAAAATTGATTCAAATTTATAAGACCATGTCATTCCCCAATGGGAAAACGGTCAAAGAACTTGAGTAGGCAAATACCAAAGGAAAATAAGCTATCAACAACTATAGGGGAAAAATTCTCAAATCATTAGAGAAAAGAAGAGTAAGCCAATTCTACTTCACACTTACATGATTTCATTTACAAAGTGCAATGGCAAGTAAAGTAGTGCTTTGATGCTTGTTTCAGAATATTTTTTTTTAGCTCTGTTAAGCTTTGTCTTTCTAGAAATAGAAACTTGGAGTGGAGCAGTCCCCACAGCTGAGATATAGAACCAGGACAGAAAACTACCTATGTGTGAATCCAGGTAAAAGTTAGCTCCTGAAGGAGGAGCCATAGGGTTTGGAAGCCAACAGCAACTCAAGAGGAAAGAGGACTTTATTGGGTTAATCTGTATTGACTGATGAGATCGTGACTTACTGTGATCTAGGGGTGGGTGGTGTTTGTACTTTCTGCTACCCCATAAGGATGATTGGAAGCCAGTCTCAAGTCGAGATGAAAGAAGATTTTATTTGGATAATGTGTATTAATTGAGGAGATTATGACTTATGCAATGATATGTTTTGTTTAACACAATGTGGCCACATTAGTCATAAGTTGGTATGTTATATTGCTTTGAATGTTGTGCTTTAGTTTATTGCTGAATAGAGAGTTCACTATACAATGCAATTTGATGCTTAAAGTTATTCACAGCAACAGTCCTCAGGAGAGATGCTCGTGATTGACTTTACACAAAGATGAAAGAAGAAAATCATAACAACTATTGAAGTGCCTAAGGGAAAATAGACAAACATGTGCACTGTTGGAAATCTGAATTGGTCCAGCCATTCCATAAAGCAATTGAATCTAGAAGCAAAAAGGAATTCAACAGTGCATATCTTTTGACCCAGCTACATGAGTATCAGTCTTATACCTGATGAGAATAAAGAAAGAGAAAAAGATACATATATGTATTAAAAATGTTTATCATAGCTCTTTTCATAGTAGCAAAACAGTGGAAAGTAAACGAATGTGTGTATACCTGGGAAATGGCTGAACAAATATTGCTATATTAATTTAATGGAATGTTTTTTTGCCATGAGAAATAAAGAATCGAACTGTTTCAGAAGAAATTAGGAAGACTTTTATGAACTGATGCAGAGTGAAGTAAGATCCAAGAAAATAATTTGTGCAATGACAAAAACGTAGAGTAAACTTCAAAAGATATTATAACAATGTAATGATAAACCAAGAGTCCAGAGGATTTCTGATGAAACACATGACAAACAGTTGAAATATTTAGAGAATGAAACATAACTCTTTTTTTTTTGACATGATCAGTGTGGGAATTAAATGGCAGTGAGGTGCCACAATTAGGGTGTTTGGAAGTGTTCAGGGAGTACTAGAACCTCTGCTGTGAGGGCTTGCTAAGCTCTTTTTAAGGTTGTTCTCTACCTTTGATGTACACTTGTCACTCAACTATCACCTCTGGCTCCAAGAAACTATCTCAGCAGATGGGCTAAATCAGGTTGAGGGTAACTAGCAGGGCTTGAATCATCTTTGAGTTAGGAGGATGTCTACCCCGAGCATGTAAAAACTTCCACAGGTGGAATGAGTAGATAACAATTGGTTCCAATGACCATGGATGTGACTGAAGCAAGTGCTATGGAGCGTTTAGCTCTAGATCAGATATTGAAGACACCAAGGACATCTACTGCATCCTGGGCTATTGCCAATTGTATCGATTTTTGTCTTGGCCCTGGATTTGATGAGTTTGGAAGTGAGAGTGAGGCCAATTTTTCTGTGCAATTTAACCTCACTTAAAACCAATTCACATGCAGGTCAGGCCATCACGTTGTGTAGTCGTTGGTCCTCATTGAAATGAAAAGACAAACAACAAAATGTGGGATGGTGGATAGAGTGACAGGGATGAAGTTAGGAAGAGTTATCTTCCTGAGTTCAAATCTTTCCTCAGACACTTACTAGCTAGGTGATCTTGGACAAGCAATGTAATCCTATTTGCCTCTGATCTTCATTATAAAAAGAGCTAAATAAGAAAATTCCAGTATCTGCCAAGACAACCCCAAATGAGTCCATGAAGAATCAAAGATGAATGAAATTACCAAACAGCAAAAACAACATGGAAATTAGGTTTCCTACACCATATTTATTTGTTAAGGTTACTTTATTCCTTTTAATTGTTCAATTGAATAAGATTAATTTCAAAAATATTAGAGAGAGTAGGATTGATCATATGGACAATATGTTAGAGAAGATGGGATGAAAGGTTCATTCTGTTTTTTCTCAGTGGAGAAAGTGTTTCTTTCTTTATTTGAGACAAGAGTAAATGGGGAGATTCATCCATTAATTCATTAAATAAATATTTGTTAAACATCTAATATGTGCCAGATTCTGGGCTAAGTGATGGAGAGAAGATACCTGATTGATAGAAGATGAAAAAGAGAAAGAGATGAGCTCTAATCAAATGATTTCATTTTTTTTCCCATGAAAAGTAAAGTCCTTATTCGAGTGGGTGATGAGAAGGGTGCCACTGTAGGATTGAGGAGGAACATAATGATTTTCAATAGCTGCTTTGGTGAGTAGAATAAGACATTTTTATTTTTTTTTAAACAAATTAATTTATTTTATTGTTTAAATCACTCATTTCCATGAGATTTGATTTACAAATTTTATCCCCATCTTCCCATACTCACCACCTCAAAACAGCCATCCAACTGCATAGCTGCTCCCCCAAACTGCCTGTCCTCCCATATTGTCCCTGTGACTTTCCATTAGGGTAGGATGGGTCTCCCTACCTCAGTGCCTGTATATCTGAATTCCTAGTTGCATGTAGTTAATAATAATTATAATAATCATCATCATCATAATATATATATATATGTATATGTATATTTTTAACATTTGATTATAGGACTTTAAATTCTAGATTCTTTCCCTTACTCCTTCATCACCCACCCCCACTGGAAAAACAAATAATTCATTACAGGCTGTCCATGTGTAATTACACAGAACATTTCCACAGTGGACATACTGTGAGAGACTGATTATATGTCCCTCCTTCCTATGTCCCTCCTTTTTCTATTCTCTACCCTGTCCCTGTCCCTTTAAAGAAGTGCGTGCTTCCAGCAACCCTTCCCTTCCACCCTGTCCTCCTCTCCATCATCCCACCACTCATCCCCATCCCCCCAAATCTCCTGTGTAGCAAGATATCCAGTTTAGGGTTTATATCATTCCTTCCCTAAGCCAAATTCAATGAGATTAAGGTTGACTCTTTCCCTTTTGCCTTCCTGTTCTTCCCTTCCATTGTAACAATTATCCTGTGTCTCTTCTATATGTGATGATTAACGCCATTCTGTCTCTCCTTGTCTCCTCTCTTTCTAATCTTCTCACACCTCAGAACTTCACCTTTTAAAGTATTGTCCCTGTCTATTCAATTGATCCTGTGTCCTGTATGTACACATATATACACATTCTCAGATATGTGTTCATATGTATATATAAGCCTTCCTATATAGACAAATGTGTATGTGTACATACATATACATTTATACACATTTCACCTATCCCCATATTGAGAAAAGTTTCATAAGTTACAATTGTCATTTTTCCATGTTGGCATGTAAATAGTTCCACTTTTATAAGTTCCCTATGATTTTTTTTCCATATTCACCTTCTCATGCTTCTTGTATTTGATTGTCAAATTTTCTTTTCTGTTCTGGTTTTTTCAGGAGAAATGTTTGAAAGTCCTCCAACTCACTGAATGACCATATTTTGTCCTGGGATATTATACTCAATTTTGCTGGGTAGGTGATTCTTGGTTTCAATCCAAGCTCCCTTGATATCTGGAATATCATATTCCACGCCCTTCAATCCCTTAATGAGGGAACTGCTAGATCCCAGGTTATCTTAATTGTGTTTCAATAATATTCAAAATGTTTTTTCTTGGCAGCTTGTAATATTTTCTCCTTGATATGGGAAATCTGGAATCTGGCTATAAAATTCCTAGGAGTTTTCTTTTGGGGATCTTTTGCAAGAGGTGATTGGTGAATTCTTTCAAGTACTATTTTTGCACTCTGGTTCTAAAATATCAGGGCAATTTTCGTTGAGAATTTCCTGAAGGATACTTTCTAAGTTCTTTTTTTTTGATCATGGCTTTCAGGTAGTCCAATAATTTTTAAATTGTCTCTCTTGGATCTAGTTTCCAGGTCACTGTTTTTTTCAAGGAGATATTTCACATTGCCTTCTATTTTTTCATTTGTTTTATCTGTTCAATAGTATCTTGATTTCTCATAAAGTCATTTGCTTCCATTTGCTCCACTCTAATTCTGGAGGAATTATTCACTTCAGAAAGCTTTTGAGATTCTTTTTCCATCTGGCAAATATGAATTTTTAAGGCATTCTTCTCCTCATTGCTTATTTTTGCCTCTTTTGCCAGTTGAGTTAATCCATTTTTAATGTGTTATTTTCTTCAGTCAGTTTGTTGACTCTCTTTTCATGATTTTCTTTCATCATTCTCATTACTTTTCCCAATTTTTCCTCCACTTCTCCTATTTGGTTTTCAAAATCCTTCTTAAGATGCTCTATGGCTTGTAGGAAGTCTTCATGTTTCTTGGAAGCTTTGGTGTGCAGGTTCTGACTGTGTTGTCTGCCTCCCATTACATGCTTTGATCCTTTTTGTCCCCAGAAAAGGATTTTAAAGTTTGATTGCTGTTCTTACTTTGCTTCCTTTGCCTACTCATGTTGCCAGTCACTTACTTGATTTTTTTTTTTTTTTTAGCTCTGTGGAACTCTGCTTCCAGAGGGGAAAGCTCTGTTCCAAATCTCTGGGATTTTTGCAGATGCCTTAGCTATTGGGAGGCTGCATTTTTTTTGCAGCCCCCACTGGCTTTGGCTCACTGAAAATGCACCCCAGCACCCCCATCCAAGACCAAAATCCATATCCAGCTTGATCAATGCAAGAGCACCTAGCCTCTGAATGATGGCTTGGCTCCCATGCAGTCTGCGGCCCAAGAGCTCTGAAGGAGCCATGTAAAGGTGGCTGCAGGGCTCCCACTTCTGCTGATTCCTTGCCCTGCAGGCAGTTTGGCCAGACCACTTTTCTCCCCCAAATATAGCTGAGTTCTACTGACCTTTCACTTTGTTCTTATTTCTTATGGCTAGACAATTCTGGGAACTGCCACAGCTGTGGCTGATCCACTCTCCTGAAGGCTCCAGCTGCCACTCATCCAGTTTTTTGAAGGCTCCAGCTGCAGCTTGTCCTGGCCACCCTGGGGCCAAGCTGCATTTTCAGGCTGGGCTGGTTTCAGCTCTCTTGCTGCAATGAGCCCTTCCTGCCAAGCTGCCTTCAGTAGGACATGTGTTTTTCTGTATTTTTGTGAGTTTTGGAGCCTAAAATTTGTTTTGAGTCATATTTTATGGGTATTTGAAGTGGTTATGTGGGAGCTGCAGAACCTTGTTGCTTCTACACCACCACCTTCAAATAAGACATTTTTAGAGAGTTGTTACAGGATTGCTTTGTTGCCATGAAGACCCAGTAGCAGTAAAGTATGTTGGTAAAGTATTCCACTGGTACACTCCTTACATCAGGAGAAAATAAAGGACACCTCCAGCTAATTGTATGGCAATCCTGGTGCACACTTATGGGATCACAAGTGCAAGAGTCACATAGGTATGAATGGGCGTCAATCTATACCATTGTCCAGAACTTCAAGTTTGTGTAGATCACAGAAGCAGCCATGTCTTTGAGTAGTAAAAGCTGAATAGCATAAAACAGAAGATATTTTTATTATTTTATAATCTAGGAGAACGAGGCTGATGAGATTCACCTCATTTGACCATATGAAGCATAACATATTGAGAAAACTGGAAATAGAAAGTCTAGAGGAGGTAAAATTAGTGAATACCATAGCTGTTTTCAAGTATTTGAAGAGAACTCAATTGAAAGAAGGTTAACTTTTTTTAGCTTGTCCCTCAGGAAAAGTACAAAACAGTTTGGAATAATGATTAGAAATTGCACAGGGAAATATTTCAACTTGATGCAAATAAACATTTCCTAACAAGTATAACTATGCAAAAATGAATGCTTGGAATGTAACTAGTCCCTTTCTTACAAGAAGTCTTTAGGCAAAGAGGAAATAAGCATGTGTTGGGTATATGTTAGAGATTATTTTTTTCAGCTATAGGTAGACAAGATGGCCTTTGTAGAGACCTATACCCTTACATTCTTTTTATTTTTGTGCTTCTTCACTAAGATTATATTGTTGTGATTTAAATAGAAAAATAATGTTGATAATAAGGGAGAATAATAGATTTTCCTTGTATTCTTCCTTTACTGTACCACATCAAGACTCTTACTTTCAGTCCTGATTATCTTTTTGGAAATGACATTGACTCCAAATTTGGAAAATAAGAATTGTAGAAGACTTGCATGCTATATAAGATACTGTACATTTTAATGTAATAACAAAGTTCACATACATGCTTATATACAACCTATTATAAGTGCAATGATTTTATTTACCCTTCACATGATTCCATTTCTTCATAAAAAGATTTCAATATGTTATATTCCACAAAGAATTAGAACTAAGACAGTCTCAGGCATTGGAGATCTATCTAGACCCACATCAGGTGCTAGTACTATTACCCCATTTTCCACTAATTCCATTCTATATAATTAGTAATTTTTAAATCTGTCCAGAGGTTTGGGGTTTTACATTTGCTGGATCATGCCTAGACCCCAAATCTCCACCATACTCTAGAGACATTGCTACCTTCATGTTCTCTCACCCTCACCAGTCTTCCTTTCTAACTGAAAACAATAAACAAAGCAACACTAACCCCACACTCCTACCAGGCCATCAATGCTCTTTATGTGTTTTTTTCTCTTGATTACAATATAAGTTCCTTGAAATTTTCTCTAGTCATTTTCAGTCCTGTCTGACTACCAATACCCCATTTGGGGATTTTTCTTGATGAAGATGATAGACTATTTTGCCATTTCCTTCTCCAGTTCATTTTAAACATGAGAGACTGAAACAGGGTCAAGTGATTTGCCCAAGGTCATGCTATCCCATCCACACACACCAGTAAGTATCTGAGATTAAATCTGAACACAGAAACAGGAGAAGGTGCAATATTCACCAGTGAAATTAATCTATAGTTTCATTCTCGGTTTTCACTTTCCTGGTTTAGATATCACTACCATATTTGTGTCATAAAAGTAATTTGGTAGGACTCCTTCTTTACCTACTGTTTTTTTTTCCAAATAGTTTATATAATACTGGGATGAAATGTGTGGTAGAATTCTGTTGTGAACCAACCTGGCTGTTGGGGAGTTCACTGATAATTTGCTCAATTTCTTTTTCTAAGATGAGGTTATTTAGTTGTCCTCTTTCCTCTTCAGTTAACCTGGGCAATTTATATTTTTGTAAATATTCATCCATTTCCTTAAGACTTTCAGATGCATTGACATGTAATTGGACAAAATAGCTCCCAATACTTCTTTACTGGTGAAGAATTCATCACTTTCCTTTTTAATGCTGATAATTTGGTTTTCTTTTCTTTTGTAAATCAAATTTTTAAAATGGTTTATTTATTTTATTTTATTTTTTACTTGAAACCAGCTTCTAGTTGTATTTTTTTGGTTAAGTGGTTTTCTTACTTTCAGTTTTTGTCACCTCTAATCGGATTTTCAGGATTTCCAATTTGGTATTTACTTGAGGATTTTTAATTTGTTAATTTTCTAGTTTTCTTTTTTGATGCAGCCCCAATTCATTGATCTGCTCTTTCTCTACTTTATTAATGTAAGCATTTGAAGATATAATTTTTTCCTATAACTATTGTTTTTGGATACATCCCACAAATTTTGATAGGCTGCCTCATTGTTGTCATTCTTTTAATGAAATTATTTATTGTTGCTATGATTTTTCTTTGCTACACTTAGTCTTTAGGATTAGATTTCATTTCCAATTAATTTTAATGTATGTTACCATGACTCTTTATTTAATGTAATTTTTAATTGCGTTATTATCTTAAAAGATGCTTTTATTTTTTTCCTTTTCTGCATTCGATTGTTATGTTTTTATGCCGTACCACAGAGACAATTTTTTGCAGGTGCCATATACAGCTGCAAAAAAGGGCATATTCCTTTTAATAATCATTTAATTTTTTCCGGAGCACTTTCATTTCTAACTTTTCTATAATTCTATTCTCCTCTTTAACGTCTTCCTTTTTTGTTATATTTATCTACTTCTGAAAGGGAAAAATTAATATATTCCACTAGTATTGTTTTGCAATCTAGTTCTATTTGTAACATTTAATTTCTCCCTTAAATTTTTTGATGCTAAGCCATTCTGTACATGTATGTTTAGTATTGATGTTAATTAGTTCATAGTCCACGGTATCTTTTTTTAAGATGTAATTTCATTCTTTATCTCTTTTTAAATAGGTCTATTTTTGCTTTTACTTTGTCTGAGATAACAAATTGATACCTCCTTTTTTTTCCTTTTTCCTTCAGCTGAAACATAATAGATTTATCTCTAACTTCTTACTTTTACTCTGTGTGTTTCTCTGTGCTCTAAATATATTTCTTATAAGTAGAATAATGTAGGATTGTGGTTTTTAATACATTGTTATATCTGCTTCTCTTTTATGGATGAGTTCATCTCATTCTTATTTACAGTTTTGTTATCTAACTATATTTGCTTCGAGCCTATTTTCCCCTGTGTATCCTTCTCTGTCTCTGTCTCTCCCTCTCTCTCTTTCTCCCTGTCTCTCTCTCTCTCTTTCTCTCTCTCTCTCTCTCTCTCTCTCTCTCTCACACACACACACACACACACACACACACCCCTTTCACCCTTTCCCTTCTCACAAGTATTTTAATTTTGACCACCACCTCCCCCAACCTCCCTTCAATATTCCTTCTCTTTTTTTTATCCTTGTCCTTTCATACTTCCTTATAAAGTAAGATTGATTTCTATATTCATGTGAGTGTGTATGTTATTTCCTCTTTGAGCCAATTCTCATGAGTGTAAGTTTGCATCTCACTAGTTATTTTAGATATTTCATACTTTATAACTGAAGAACCACTGGGATATCCTGAAGCAATTATTTTCTTAAGTGATCCAACTTGTGGTACTAACTCTTAAAACAGCAAAAGTGAAATGTATTTATCTTATTATATAGGAAGGAATATATCTTATTTTTAGGAACCGGAGAAAATATGTTCTTTTAAAATAAATGATAGGAGAGAAAAGTCCCCTTTACTTAGGAAACCTATTATATAAGTATTGGAGATAAAATTTACTTGACATTCATATATTCAATTTTGCTTCTCCTTTGCTTGTGTATTATGCATCCCTAGCAGAAACATTGAAGCTATTTTCATATGTTAATAAGTTTTAAAAGGAGAAAAGTAGGATTGTTGATTTTCGAAAGAATTTCATTTAATTAAACATTTAAAAAACTCAAAATACAAAAAAAAGGTGATGTTAACATGCTTAAAGATTCTTTTTGCTTTTAGTATTTAATGAACTCTTTATTGGTTAATACATTTTCTTAAATTCTGATGGGACTTAAATTTAATTTCCTGATTTATAATAGTATTGTGACTTTAGTGACAGTGGAGTCTATGTCAAGAAAAAATGCATAAAAATACATATTTTAAGATTATGTAGTACTCTGCCAGCTGAGTGTATAGAATTTAGAATCTATAACTTGCAAGATCTATTTTTTTCTTTTATAGGTAATGATATTAAGAATACTAGCTTGGTGGGTCCACAATACAGAGCTGTAATTCAAATGAGGAAAATTCTGCTGAAATTATGGCAAGAATGAGGAGGGCAGAGAAAAAGTTTTTTGTCACTAGACATTCAAAGATGAAATGTCCTTGCATATTTTTTGATAATGGTCCCTTCCCTCTTTCTGTTATATTGTCTATTGTCATTAATCATAACTTTTCAGCTTTCCATTCATGCATTTAACATGTTATGTATACATCATGACGCTAATTTTTGTTTTTATCTTACGTGATTTTTTCCCATTATTTAATGTACATTTCTTATGATAACATTTATTATTCCTATTTCTTCTCTGTTAAATGATTTCCCAGGACATTTTGCTTTGTTTTTCTCATTAGAAATTCACTTGATATGCTAAATCAATTTATTTTAAAAACATAAATCTTCCCTTAAAATTCATATCAATAGTGAGGGACAAATGGTCATGAATTTAATTAGTAATTGAAGTTTTTAACTGAGCAGAATATTTTAGTGTAGTGGGTAAGTGATTCTCCTTTAGTGAGCATCAGTCCTTTATTTATGTTCTGTTCATTATCATTATCAGCAGCAAATGTAGCAAGAGCATTTATTAAGTGCTTATCTGGGCATTGTCTCAAGAGATGAATAAAATAAGTGGAATAATCTTGTTTCTGATCCTGTAAAAACTAGTTTAAAGCTTTAGAGAGGCTACTTCTAGTTTAAAAAAAGATAAAGACACAAGAGCATGTGTGTATACCTATAAATGTAGTCATATCCATGTATGAACATTGTATATATGCATGTGTGTATATAATGTACATGTGTCCATGTATGTAAAGACATTTGAATAAGATTATAGAAAAAAATGTTTTATCATCACAGAATCAGTGTCTTAAAAATCTGGGAACTCAAAAGTAATCTAGACCCACCCATATCTGAAGAACACTTACAAGGAACTGCAATGGAAGTAGTAACCCAACCTTTATTAGGAAACTTACAATGAAAGGGTAACTCCAATGATCTGAGACAATTTCATTTTGAGTATACCTTAAGTTTTCAGGATATTTTACTGTTAATAATCCTAAATTTGCCTCTTTGTAGCTTCAACTTATTACTTTTCAGTCTCCTAAGCAGAAAAAATCTAATTTGTCCTCCAAGTGACATATCTACATATATGCAAAGACAGGAATTATGTCCCCTTATAATTATTTTTTTTTCTTTTATCCAAGGTGAATATAAGAAAATTCAGCAATTTCCTATTTGGTATGATTTTTAGGATCTTTCCCTTCCTGAATGAACATTCATGTATAAGGAATGGATTTATACAGATGAGATGTTATGGATAGATTTTCACTGAGCATCAATATTGCTGAAATGAAGAAAAAAATGAGACCCTTGGAATATTATGTAGGAGTGTGTGTATGTATTTGTGTGTGTCTGTGTGTGTGTCTGTGTGTATGTTATTGGTAAAAGGTTCCCAAAATTATTTGATCTATTGCCCCCTTTAAAAAAAATACTCAGTGCACCCCAGGTGTTAGGTTATATTTAACATATTTTTATTCAATGTCCCCAGTTGGAACCAAGGTTATGATTGTCCCCTTGGATCATTCCAGAACCCCACAAATGGTAGTATCACCCACTCTGGAAACCTATGTTGCTCCCTTTACCAATGTAAGCACCTTGAATATAACTTAAAGTCTTAGAGGATTGTATAGAATGCTGAAAACCAAAGTGATTCATACAGTCACTAATGTGTGAAAGTTCTGCATATAAAATGATTTTTAAAACTGGAAACACTACATAAATGATACTATAGCCTATGATCTGGCCTGTATAAATTCCAAGTGCAGTATCAAGTCTTAAGGAATGAAGATATTTCAAAAGGGAAATTCCTAGGTTATGGTGGGGATAGAATGGGAAAAAGGAAATACCCAAGACTGCAAGTCATTGCATTCTCAGGAAATCTAATGGACAGTTGCCTGACATATCAGCAATTGGAACACGAAGGTTGTTTGTTTCACATATTACAGAAATTTTTAAACTAGCAAGAGGATTTGATAACCTCCGGACATATAATTAAGCCTAGCTTGTAGGGCACTGTGCCTAATCAAACCTAGAAGTTTCTTCAAGCCATTCTGTTTGTATTTGCAACCAACTGAGCATCTCTGTCAAGGAAAAGCAGAGAAGCAATGGTCTTGGAATTTAAATGACCAAAAACTGAAGAAGAGCCAAACCAGAAAAAGCAATAGCACCAGCACAAACACTAGGTTTATGAACATAAGTCCAATAATTTTTAGATTGTCTTTCCTGGATCTGTTTTCCAGGTCAGTGGTTTTTTTTCAAGGAGATATTTCACATTGCCTTCTATTTTTTCATTTGTCTGGATCTGTTTGATAGTATCTCTCATTTCCATTACCCCTACTCTCCTGTGTGGCAAGATGCCCAGTTTAGAATTTAT
>JAQQSU010002703.1:0-14591 GCA_028627135.1 Pseudochirops cupreus
CCAAGCACCTAACCTTTACAATAAGCCCTGGGAGGGAGATAACATAATTATTGACAGTCGCAGAATTCCAAAGTCTGAAGGGACCTCAGCTACTATATAGGCCAACCCATACATTAACCTAAAATAGGATGGCCAGTACTCCAGTGCAGTGTGAACAAGGAGTAGTACAACAGGACTAATACTTCATTTTCCCCTGAAGCCACACTTCTCCACACAATCCAAGATCAAATTCACTTTCTTGGCTGTTAGATCACACTACTGACTCACCCAGAGCTAGCAGTCCACTAAAAAACCTTACTCGTTTTTGTTTCTTCACACAAACTGCTATTTAAACATGCCTCCCCTATATTGTACTTAGAATATCAGTTTCTTGGACCCAAGTGTAAGACTTTACACTTGGCGATGGTGACTAGACCAGAAATCATGCAATTCTAGTAATGGCAGAAGGAAATAGTAATGCTAGCCTGGAAAAGAGAAGACAAAGTGAACAAGGGTTCACCATCTTAATAAATATGAAAGACTACCATACTGAGGTGGAATATTTTCTGATATAAACAGTGAATGTGAGAATAGAATAATTCCAGTGGCTCTATAAGAAAACAAATAACCAATGGCTAGAAATTACATGGGGCACAGTTTCATATTATTATCAAAAGGACTTCCTAAGCATTAGAACAATCAAAAAGATGGTTTCAGTAGGTGTCAGTGAATTCATCATTAATGCAATGGGTTAAGCAAAGGTTAGAAGATGACATAAGAAATCATATCAGTTATTGATTAAATTATCTGCCTTCTGATGCTCCATGAAAGTCTAATTTTTAGTGATTCTGTGTTATTACACTCCATTTGCGAGATGAGGACACTAAGACCCACAAATGCAAAGTTACCTGACTAAGGTCCCACAGGGAAATTAATGACTGAGAGAAGTTTGCAACCCAAGTATCCGAAATTTTAGTTCATTCTTCTTTACATTAAATTGTCCATTTGAAACGGATGTTCCACTGCACAATGTTATTTCCCTTTCTCAGATCTTTATCAATGGCTATTACATCATTGACATGCATTTAACTTCTCCCCACTAAAAGGAAATGGCTTTAGATATGTACTTGAAAGTTCACCATCACCTTGAATCAATAAATTCTAATTGTAATTATTGGAATGGTCATTTACTGAAGAAAAAAAAGTAAAAAGGTAAGCCATTTTTACAGGAGAGTCTTGACTACAATCAGTACATATCAGTGTTGTAACATAACCCATGGTCTTGCCTGTCAGTGATTTTCTTTGGCTTCTCCTATCAGTTGGAAGCTTTCCAGGTTCTAACATAATAGTATGCCTGGAATAGCCAAATTTTAAATTTTGACTTATTTCAGCTGCTGAGACTTGAATTAGGGAGAAAGAACAAAGGGGCTGCTAAAGACAATCAATTGTTTAGGATATGACATATAGGAAGCAATCTCTCTCTATAGAAAGGATGAGATCAAATGAGGGCATGAGCATTAGAGCACAGATTACAATGTTGGCTCTGCCATTAATTTTCTGTGTGTCCCTGAGTGAGTACCTTCCTCCTTCTGAGCCTGAATTCTCTCACAAATACAGTGGGAATATTATACTAGATACTCTCCCAGGCCCTTCAAACTTTAATGTTCTGTCATATTTCATAAGGCTTGCAGGATGCCCATCAATTGGCAAATAGCTGAACAAGTTGTATATGATTGAGATAGAATACTATTGTGCTCTAAGAAATGTTGAGCTTCTATAATCAAATGTTAAAAATATATATGTATATATTCATATATAGACAATTATTATTACTATTATTATTAACTACATCCAACTGGAACTTAAGATTCACAGGCACTGTGGAAGGGAGATTCATCCTGTCCTATTGGAAAGTTGGAGGAGTGATGGGGAGGACATAGGAGAGATTAGATTGGGGGAGGGGTCATATAAGGGGATGGCTGTTTTGAGGGGGGGTAGGGGAAAGACGGGGAGAGGATTTGTAACTCAAAATCTCATGGAAATGAATGATGTAAACTAAAATAAATAAAATAAAATATTAAAAAGAAAAAAGAAAGAAGAAAAAAAGAAAAAAAAGAAATGTTGAGCTTGAAGATCTTAGCAAAACATGAATGGACTTGCACAAAATAATGATGAATGAAATGAGTAGAACTAAGAGAACTTTATATAAAGTAACAATGACATTGTTTTCTGAATAACTTTGAGTGAATAAATCATTCTGGGTTTTCTGAACTATGGAGGAATATTCTATCTCCATCCAGAGAAAGTAGAACTGATAAACAGAAGTATGTATGGAATGAGTTACATGTATATCTCCATATTCATATCTGATTGTAGTCATCTCTCAGGTAGGGTGGGGAGGGAAGAAAAAAACAGAAAAAAAAACAAAAGAAAGTTACACAATAATTTCACTACATATTTAAAAAGAATGGCAAGCTGTACATAATACATTTGCAGTTTCATAGGCAATCATTTTTTTTCTATTCCACTATGTTACAGAAATTTTTATTTCTGAAGTTCAGAATAAAATAAAAAAGAATCTCCACAATCCTAAAGAATTACATGATGGTGACAGTAACAGTAACAATAATACGAGTGATAGCTGGCCAATCTACATAATTTCATAGCTTGTGGATGACATTACCTATAATATCTCACCCAAACCTCATAATAAGCAAGTAAGATGTGTAGTAGGCATCATGATCCATGTTTGATAGATAAGGAAATGGAATCCCAGAGAGGTGAATGAAGACAAGGAAGTTGGACAGGGTTAATGTTTGGTCTCATGTCTTTGGTCCTTAACTCCATTGTAAACACATCACTGACAATATTAGTTTTGTTGTTTGTCTTTATTTAGATCAGTGGTTTCCCTGGTATAGAGAATTCTCAGTAACATAATTTACCAACACAAGTCTCCAAATAGATTCTGGAGTGATAGAACCCAAAAAAAGACAGAATGAAACAATTTTCCAGCTTAGAATAAATTAGAAGGACTTCAGGAATGGTCTGTCTCACTTGAGTAAAAGGGGATAGTGGCCCAACACAGGCACAGAAGTAAATTAATATAGAATTCTACTGTTTGATAAACTCAAAGACTCTAGCTTCTGGGATAAGAACTCACTATTTGACAAAAAACAAACAACAAAAAATGCTGAGGAAACTGGAAAATAATATGGCAGAAATTAGAACTAGACCAACATCCCACACCCTACATCAAGATAAGGTCAAAACGGGTATACGGTTTACACATAAAACGTGATACTATAAACAAATTAGCAGAGCAAGGAATAGTTTGCCTCTCAGATTTATGGAGAAGGAAAAAATTTACAACCAAACAAGATATAGAGAACATTATGAAATACAAAATTTTGATTGACTGCATTAAGTTAAAAAGGTTTCACCCAAACAAAACCAATGCAAGCAAGATTAGAAGGAAAGCAGAAAGCTCGTAAATAATTTTTACAGTCAGTGTTTCTGATAAAGGTCTCATTTCTCAAATACATAGAGAACTGAGTCAAATTTATAAGAATACAAGTCATTCCACACTCAATAAATGGTCAAAAAATATAAACAGGGAGTTTTCAGAGAAAGAAATTAAAGCTATCTATAGTTATATGAATAAGTGCTCTAAATAACTGTTGATTAGAGAAATACAAATTAAAGCAACTTTGACATACTATCTCATACTTATCCAATTGTCAAATATGAAAGAAAAAGAAAGTGATAAATGTTGAAAAAGACCTGGGAAAATTGGAACACTAATGCATTGTTGGTGAAGTTGTGAACTGATCCAGTCATTCTGGAGAACAATTTGGAACTATGTCCAAAAGACTATAAAACTGTCCATACCCTTTGATGCAGTAATACCACTACTAGTTCTGTATGCCAAAAAGATCACAAAAAAGGGAAAGGACCCACATATCCAAAAATATTTATAGCAGCTCTTTTTGTGGTGGCAAAGAATTAGAAATTGAGAGAATGTCAATCTATTGGGGAATGGCTGAACAAGTTGTGGCATAAGAATGTAATGGAATACTATTGTGCTATAAGAAATGATGAGCAGACAGACTTCAGAAAAACCTGGAAAGACTTGAATGAACTGATGCTGAGTGAAGTGAGCAGAATCAGGAGAACACTATACAAAGTTAATAGTAACAATGTATGATGATCAATAATGATAGACATAGCTTGTCTCAGCAACACAGTGATCCAAGATGATTCCAAAAGACTCATGAAGGAAAATGCTAACCACATCCAGAGAAAGACCTATGGAGCCTGAATGTAAGTAGAAACATACTTTTTTTAATTTTGTTTTTGTTTTCCTTTCTCATTTTTCCCTTTTCTTCTGATTCTTTTTTTCACAACATGACTAATGTGGAAATATATTTAACATGATTGTACATGTATAACTTATATAAGATTGTCTACTCTCTTGGGGAAGGGGGAGGGAAGGGAGGAAGAAAAATTTGGAACTTAAAATCTTATAGAAATGAATGTAGAAAACTATTTGTACATGTAATTGGAAAAATAAATTACTATTAAGTAGGAAAAAACAAGTTGCTTGGGGCACTGAGAGTCACTTGTCAGAGAGACATAGACCTTCACGACTGTGAAGTCAATTCTTTATACAATATGGAGTGTTGTCTGTCATTCAGTCAAATCATGATAGTAATTTGAAACTTACAAAACACTTTCTTCACACCAAATCTGTGAGGTAAATAATATACATAGTCATATCCTCATTTTACAGACAAGGAAACCAAGACTCTATGTTAAAGAATTCAATGAGAATCATCCAACTATTGATGTGGCACCTGAACCCAGATTTTTCTTACTCCAAGTCCATACACCAAACTCTCCATCATTTTTTCAGTCAATCAACAAACATTGAGCAAGCACTGATATGAGGCACTCTGCCAACTGCTGGAGGTACAAAGAAAGATAAAAACACAGTCCTTGTCTTCAAAAATTTTGTGTTTTTTTGAAGGAGACAATTTCTAAATAACTATGTACATAAAAGATATATAAAGTGTAATTAGAAAGAAATCTCAGAGAGAAGTGGGGATGGGGGTGGTGTGGAAGGGAGAGATTGATTAGGAAAGACTTCCTATAAAAAAATGCAGAATTTGAGTTGAGTTTTGAAGGAATCCAGGAAAGCTTGGGAGTGATGGTGATAACTGAGAGCATTCTAGTCATGAGGGACAGTCAATATATATAAAGGCACAAAGTTGAAAGATGCCCTTACTTGTTTGAGGAACAGAGACTCATTACTTACCTTCATGTTAACTCCATATCAACATGAGAGACTCATGAGGTCTTGGAACTAAGGAAATTCAAAAACCATCTAGTTTATCTCAGGAATCTCACAGACTGATGAGTGTTTAGCTTTACCCTTGCTAGGAAGGTGTTTTCCAAACTGACCTGAGTATTTGGATCAACATTTTACCATACAATTTGTACACTTTTTACCATATCATTACACAACTTGAGACACAGTTGTTCCTTCCCAACTTCTATAAACAAGATCAAGATTCAGCCTAATGTAGAGATCATCATAATTAGTGGCTTTTCCATCTGATGAGGTGTTAAAAACAACTGCCATGGGACTATGGCTAGGTAAGCCAATTGGTACTCAGTGCCTCATAATCACTTCACATTTGAATCTGCACTTAGGATGCAAGATTTAATAAGCTCAAATGAGAATCACTTTTGTAGGCAATTAAGTAAATTATCCCCCTTTAGGGAGCCTACTTACAAGGAAGTGATAATATGGAAAGACAGAAGGAAGAGCTGTGAGAATTTTAAAAAGACAAAAGAAAACATGAGCCTTGTCAGTTCTCTGGGAAATGAACATTTGTGTGAAAGTTAGTGTGTGTCTGGTATGAGAGATTTCACAGATCAGAGAATTAAGGATGAAAAGCAGAAAGGGTCTCAGAAGTCACCTAATCCAACACCATGATTTTACAAATGAAGAAACTGAGGCCCAAGTAGATGAAAAAGCTGAGTCAAACTAAGAAGTAACAAAGTTGGGATTTTTATCATCATTATTAAGAAGTATTTATTTAGGAACTACTACATGTTAGGCATGAAGTTAGCCCTAAAGGTATAAAGAAAGACAAAAACATGGTCCTTACCCCTAATGAGTTCACATTCTAATGGAGAAGATAGCATGCAATACAATTTTGTACGTATGAGATAACTACAGAAAAATTTTATTTGTTTCCTGTTATGAGCAGAATTCTATGTAACAATATGTCATCCCAGAATCACAAATTCACACAATTTAACAAGAAGGGTCTAGGGGTGGGGCAAAGATGGCAGTGTAGAAGCAGGAAAACTCTGTAAGTTCCCCCCGTAACTACCTCAAATGACTATAAAATATGACTCTAAACAAATGTGAAAGCTACAGAACCCACAAAGTGACAGAGAGAAACAAATCTCCTGCTGAAGGCAGCCTGGCAGGTAGATAGGAAGGCTCTATCTCAGCGAGCATGCTGGGAGACAAGCCAAGCCCAGCCCCACATGAGCCCAGGGTTTTAGCCTTGGGGTGGACCTGACCAGCAGCAACTGGAGCAGACTTGGGGAGAATGGATCACCCCCAGCTATGGCAGTTTCCAGAAATATTGGCTTTACAAAGGTGGGATAATATCCCATTATTCATTTTCATGTAGTCAATTTATAAGCATTTATTAAGCACTTAGTAGGTACACATGACTATGCTAACTACCAGGGTTATAAATAAAGTCAAAAGCATGGTGCACACCTTTGTAAAGCCAAGTGCTAGCAGCTTTTCAGAAGAATGCTACTGCGGACAGCTTTTAAGGTTCTGATTACACAATATAGTGAACACTCTATTTATTCCATAACAAATCAAAGCAAAACATTCACAGAAATGAAGGTACAGCATTCCCAGTATTATAGCTTATCACAGATAATCAAAATATAGCATTCACAACAATTTATCACAGAAAATAGCCAAATAGTTTCCACTATAGTGGTCACAAAGTTTTGAAAAAAGATCATTTAGTAACTCAAGCATTCACAAAATCCTTAATTCAATCACAAAATACAATAGTCAAAGTTTTCCACTCATGGGGCAAACTAGGTTACAAATCAATTACTTACTCAGTCATCAATCACTAAGTACATTCATTTAGTCAATCAATCATCCTTCATTATTCACTATTCAATCACTAGAAAATACATAGGCCATCCACCCCTCACTCACAAGTAAATTACAATTTTATCAGTCACTACTCAGTGTCCATGGATAGGTTTTTTCATCTTGACCTGAGGTAGGCTCTCAGATTCCCTAGTTCCCCTTCCATGGTCCCAGCTCCTACCTGAATTTACCAAACTTTTCCCAGGGTTCAAAGGCAGACAGCTCCCAGGTCCTTGTCCAGCTCTCCATGCAGTCTGTTCCATGCTGAAGGTCACTATGTCCAGTCCACCTCAAATCCTTCACAATCTCTGCTCCCAGAAAGTCAAGGCTCCACAAAACCACAAACAAGTTCATACAAAATACCAGCATCACAGTCATGCTTCCCCAGTACCCTGACAGCTCCAGCTTGCCCTCGGACTCAGCAGAAGTCTCAGCTGGCTCCCAGAATCAAAATCATTCCATCCAGGTTTTCAAAATCAAAATCATTCTCTCAGGCCTGGTTGGAGGTTTCCTCTTCAGACTCCCTGGCTCCTCCTCAGCCTCCCCAGTGGCAGCAGCTTCTGCCTCCATGGAGTTCACCCCCAGAAGATCTGTCTCAGTTACCAATTCTCATTTTTCTTCTCAATTCTCAGTCCAGCAGCAGCAGTCCAGACTCCAGATGCTGCTGAGAGAAATTCTCTCTTTTTCCAGTGGCAGCAGCTTCTGCCTCAAGATCCTATCCCTCCAGATCTTATCCCAAGAAATTCTGACTCTCCCTCTCTGGGGCTTCTCCTTCTGTACAGTATTGGCCCTCCCTGCTCAGCCCCTTCCTGTTACTTCAGCAACAGGAGACAGGCATTCATACTTTCTGTTTCCCCCACAGAGGCCTGACAAGTTACTAAGTGCCAAGTACCTGCTACTTTTGCCATCACAAAGGAGTCTTTCAATTCAAATCACATTACCATTATAGACTTCGAGGTGCTCACATCCTATCCAGGGAGATAATGTAAAAACAATTAGGTTCATGCAAGATACGGGATGTCCCAAAAGTCTGCAGCTGCTCTAAGACTTTTGGGGGATCCTGTAACTATGTCATCAGTGGAAGTTAGTATCAGAAGTAACTAGTAGAGCAGGGCCGGGGGAACAATTGGGGATATTGTTCAAAACTGCAGGAAGTCAGGAAAGCTGTAGGCAGAGGTGAGGAGAGAGAGCAATCTAGGCATGGGACACAGTCAGAACTAAAACAGTGTCTAAAGATTAATCTAGTGATTGAGAAGGAGTGTCACTGTAGTTTCAATTTCAGCTAAACTGGATAACTAGCTGTTCTCAGAGCCCAGCATGTTCTCTCAATTCTCCATGCATTCTTTCAATCACTGCACCCTCCCCCCCAACCCGCCATCCCTCATTTCTATTCCTCATTCCCTTCCTACTCTTCTCACCTTCATTGAATTTTTTTTTCAAAGATCAGCTCAGGACTCACTGTAGCCTCCCCTAAATCTCTAATTATCACGTTCCTATTTCTCTACAAATTAAATGTTATTTCTTACTGTGCGTGATCATATTATTTATGAAAAAAAAACACAGGACCACAGATTTAGAGCTACTAGTGACCTTAGACGTTAGATAATGCAAGCATCGTTCAAAATACCAAAAGAGTAAAGGACTTGCCTAGGTTGACACAAGTGGTAGTGCTAGGATTTGAACTCAGTTCCTCTAACTCCAAACCCAATACAATTACTATTGAACCATACTTCTGTAATGGCAAGCAAAGAAGTACTTAGCACCTTGTTTCAGCAATTTAATTATTTAACACCTTTCTTCAGTTCAAGTTTCTTTTGAGCCTTGTCCACGATTATATCAAGTCTTTGTTAAGAAACAGAACTTGTGAAACCAACAGTGGGAGGAATGTGCTGATGCAACAGGAAGGGGCAGAACAGGGAGGAGCTAATGACCATATATAAGGAGAAGCCCAGGTTGAGAGAGAGCAGAATTGCGAAGGAGAAATTTGTGGTGGCCAGACACTTTGTCTGTTCTGTTTGTGTTGATTTTTGTTTGTGATACTTTGTACAGAAGCCCTGGGATCTTACTGGAAGCCCTGAAAAAGGATTTTCTTGTTGTCTGTTTACAGAAGTCCTTGAGGAGGGTTTCAGCGGTCCTGGGACTATACTGATGATTTGTGTTGAGTTCTCAGACCTTGTTTGTGTGTTTGTGTTGAATTCTCAGACCTTATATGTGGGTCTGGGTTGATTTCTTTTTTCTTTTTTTTTTCTTTTCTTTTTTTTTTTTTACAAATCATGTATGGGACACTTTTATTTCACATACAGAAAATTCAGAAAATACAAAGAGCTTGCATCAAATATAAATAGATGTAGAAAGTACAAATAGTTCTTTAGTTCCCTCCAGAAGAAAACAAAACTTGCAGTTACTATTGGGGCAACCTTTTTGACATTCCAGTAAGTTTTTCTTCCTACAGATTCCTACACATTTCTTTCCCAACACTCTATACCACCCTATGTTTTAAATTCCCACAAAATGTGTGTGTGTGTGTGTGTGTGTGTGTGTGTGTGTGTGTGTGTGTTTGGAGAGAGAGACACACAGAGAGAGAGAGAGAGAGAGAGAGAGAGAGAGAGAGAGAGAGAGAGAGGTGGTCTGTGTTGATTTTACAGTCAGATAGCGAATTGATGATGGTGCCAGCAATAAGCATGAATGTTGTTTTGGCTCTGTTAAGCTTTGTCTTCCCAGAAACATAAACTGTGAAGGACTTGAGGTGGATTGGACACTGTGGGCTTCAACATAAAATGGGAACTGCATGAGGATCTGGATGAGGAGCTAAGAGCTGCCTACCTTTGAATCCAGGTGACAGTTGGGTAAATTCAGGCAAAAGCTAGGACCATGGAAGAGGAACCATGCCTCCAGTCAAGATGAAAAGACCTCACCTTGAATACTTAATGCTAACTGAGAAGATCATGATTTACTGTGGCTTAGGGATGGTAGAACTTTGTACTCCAGAGATTAAGACAATGTGACCTCGGGGTGGAGAACTTTGTTGGATCTTTGTATTTTGTGTCCCTTAAGGAGGCTTGCTCCTTTAAGATGATTGAGTTAAGGACTTACTGAATGATATCTTTTGTTTAAAAGGATGGGGCCACTTTGTTGTAAACTATGTGGCCGCTTTAGTGATAAGTTGTTGTGTTATAACACTGACAATTCTGTGCTTTGGTTTATGTGAATGTTTTGCTTTAATTGAATAAATAGAGAGTTCACTACACTATATACTTAAAGCTGTTCACAGCAGGAGTCCTCTGGAAAGTTGCTCATGCTTGGCTTTACAACTTCCTCATCTATTCTGTTACAGGAGACATCTGGTAGTTAAGTAGACAAAGCACTGGGTAGGGAGTCAGGAAGACTTCAGCTCAGATCCAGCCTCAGATACTGACTAGGACAAGTCACTTATTTTCTGTTTGCCTCAATTTGGGCAACTAAAAAAAACAAGGATAATAATAGCACTTGTCTCCCAGGGTTGTTGATGGGATCAGATAATATTTGTAAAAAGGGCTTAGCAAAGTGTCTGGCCTATAAATTATATTCCCTTTCCCCCTTCTACTCCTAGCAGTATTTAATCCAATATTGTAATCAACTAACTAGTATTAATTAATTACCTACTATATTCCAGGAACTATACTGGGCATAAGAAATATAAAAACAGAAAATGAGACAGCCCTTACCCAAAGTAAATTTACATTCACAAAGGCAAAATTTTGCAAAAATATTTTTCTTTGCATCCCTTATTCCTGGGGAGTCACTTTTACATAGAAAAACCATTAAGACTAGAGTCAAAGAAACCAATTAGGAGGCAATTACTATACTGCCGTGTAGTATAGAGGTACTGAAAAACAACTTTTACTGCTGTTTATGGAAGTACTAAAAGAGGGCTTTACTACTATTTATGGAAGTCCTGGAACTTTATTGCTGATTTGTGTTTGATTTCTTTAACAGATCTTAGTTTGAATGAAGCAGGACTCATTCATGAAATAGAAGCTTTGTCTATTGGTTTGTATTACTTTGTCAGACGGAAAGTGAATTGAGATGATAGTGCTGGTGATGTAGGTGAATATTGATGTAACTCTGCTAAGCTTACTATGTATAAGTACTGTTGTGGCTCTGTTAAGTTTTGTCTTCCCAGAAACAGAAACTCCAAATGCCTTGGAGTGGACTAATCACCAGGAGCTGTGATTGTACAGCTGCCTACCTGTGAATCCAGGCAACAGTTGGATGAATCCAGGCATGAGCTGGTAGTGGAAGAGGGGCCATGGAGTTTGGAAGTCAATCTGTGTACTTTCTACTACCCCTTAAGGATGACTGACTTAAGGATGATTACTCTTTAAGGATGATTAGCTTAAGGATGACTGGAAGCCAGCCCCTACTTAAGGATGAAAGGAGACTTCACTTGGGTAATCAATACTGATTGATGAGAGTGTGACTTATTGAATGATATGTTCTAAGAATATGTGGCCACCTTAGTAATAAGTTGTTATGCTATATTGTTGTGAATGTTTTTACTTTAGTTTATTGCTGAAAAAATAAGAGTTAACCATACAATGCAATCAGAACCTTAAAGTTATTCAGTCCTCATGAGAGCTGCTCATGACTGGCTTTACAATAAGGTGGTGGCTGTGTAAATATATGAATACTAGAAATATTATGTAGGTAGAATTGCCAGGAATTGGTGACTAATTGAATATGTTGTAAAATGGGGATAATAATAACACTTAGCTCCCAGAGCTATTGTGTGGATCAAGTGGGATAATGATTGGAAAGCTCTTAGCACAGTTCCTGGCGCAGAGTAGGTGCTATATAAATGTTAGCAATGGTGATGACTGATGATTATGATTGATGATGATGATGATGATGATGATGATGATGATGATGATGATGTGAGGTAAGGGAAAATGAAGATTTAAGAATGATTTTCTTTGTGTGGAAGACTAAGGGAATGAAAGGATGGCAGTACCCTCATTGGAAATAGAAAATTTTAAAGGAAGGTAGATTTAGGGAGAAAGTTTTGCTATGGACAAGTTGTTTGAGATGCTCATGGTACTTTCAGGTAGAGTTGTCCTAGAGGCATTTAATGTGGAACCAGAGCTTAGGACAGAGATGAGACTTGCATGTAAAAAACAAAGGAAAAGACAATTAATATGAATGGGTGATCAGTACTGTCAAATGCTGTAGAGGAATCAAGAAAGATAATGGATGAGAAGAAGCTGTTTTATTTACTAATTAAGAAACTGCCTTGGAGAACCTTGGAGATATTACTGCTTACTGTTTGTCCTTCATTCTTAAAGAGGATCCTGACATCAGGAAGGTGATGCCATGACACGTAGGTGAATTGGATTTAAGTGGTGAAGGGCTATGCAAAATCACCAGCCTCACTCTCTCCTCCAGAGTCATCTGAGTCCAATGACTAGATATGGATCAGGACAACTGAAGATGGCCCAGGATGCAGTGGGGGACCTTGGACTTTTCAAGGCAAAATCTTTAACAGGTCTCAGTTTGACTGAAGCAGGACCCATTCATGAGAGAACGGTTCTGGTTTAGTGTTGGGGACAAAAAACAGATGGCAATGGTTTAAGATGAGTGGGAGATGAGGAAAGGGAAAAATAGTATAGCTTTTTTTTCCCCTAGGAGTTTGACTTTTAAAAGGAGAGAATCATAACAGAAGAAAATATATTATATACATATATATGCATCTACACACATATAATTTTATTTCCACTAGTATGAAGCCTATACAATTCAGTGACTCATTAAATGTTAGTTGAATAGAGTGGAATTGGAAAGAAGTAGGTAATATTTGTCAGGGCAGAACAGAATGAGAGGTCAATCACTTTCCTTTTTGGAAAGACACAGTTAAACCCTTTTTGCTGAATAAACTCCAGGCACTAGGCAGCATTTTGATCTGGCATATTTTTATTTTAATGAAAAATTAAACTCTCCCTGCTTGTGATGGTTGCTGTCTAACCAAATGAGCCCAAGAGGTTAATTGGTATTTAGATAATGTCTAATAATCCCAGGGCCCTCTAAATAGACTAGAATGAGACATACCTCTTGCCTTCACAGAATCACAGAATGTTAGAGCTGGAGGGGATATAACAAAATGGAATGTGGGAACATCATACTAAGAATATTGGAACCTTAGTACATAGAATATTATGATAAAACATAAAATGCCTTAATGGTCTAGAATATTAGAGAACATCTCATCCACTTCCCTCATTTTACAGAGCAGGAATATGAGACAGAGAAAGCAAGTGATTTTCACATTATTCATCAAGAAAGTGGCAAAATTGGGACAAGAACTCAAATCTCTTAATTCAAAATAACTACTTCTTCCTCTTCCTCCTCCTCCCATCCTTACCGCCTCCTTCTTCTGTGTGTGTGTGTGTGTGTGTGTCTCTCTCTCTCTCTCTCTCTCTCTCTATCTCTCTCTCTGCGTCTCTCTCTCTCCCTCCTCCTTCTTTCTCTCCCTCCATCTTCATCCCTGATGTATCATACCTCTGAAGAAGAAAATTAAATTTTACTTCTGGTGAAATGACTGTGAGCAAAGAGAATTGTGCAGTCATAGTGGGCCATCTTGAATGTGGTGCTCTTAGTCTGGATTCTCCCTTAATTTTAAACAAAAATTGTGATGATGTCAGACTTCCACTGTCTGAAAAGCTCTTTTTCTAACATCCTGAAGTCATCATGTCATTTAATTTTCTATCACTTATCAATCTATATTATTATATCCTTGATTTAGTAACTACCCACTGAGTCTACCCAATCAGAGGAGGGATGATATGTACTGAGAATTTGCTATACACCACGTAGAGGACAGGACAGTGTTTTCTTGGGAAATAGGTGAGTCTAAATCAGAAGCTGAAGAGACCTAAATCTCAAAGCCATGGAATTGGTGGTAGTTTTTCTTCTGTGTGGCAAAATTCAAGAGACTGAAATGAAGGAAATAATTTGGAGCAATAGAGATTCAGGTCATGGGATAATAATGGGACCAAGACACAGGATAAATGAAATACTGGAGATTGCTGGTTATGTGTATAACTAGGTCTTTCTGAAATTTGTGTTGGTTTTAAAACAATTTGCTGGGGATGTTTGGTAATATGTGCACATAGTCCCAAATTCTATTCAAGACACAAATACATAGTAGAACTCCTCCATCTCTGCTTTAGCATAGCCTTGTCATGTCACTAACTTGTGACATGTGTTAGTGACCCATGTCACTAACCCCGATCATGTCTGTCTAGGTATACAACATTGATCAATATAGAGTGTGCATGCAAGTAACACATTTATTAAACACCTACCATATTTCAGGCACTATATTAGATGCTGGGGATGCAAGTACAGAGAATAAAATTGTTCCTATTTTCAGAGATGG
>JAQQSU010002704.1:0-14591 GCA_028627135.1 Pseudochirops cupreus
GGGAATTCAGAAATAATATAAAACATATTCTTTTCCCTTGTGGAATTTATAATCAGAGACAAGACTAAAAGATACAGAACAACACAGGAGGTTACATTTGGTAGGTAAGGGAGAAAAAAAGTAGAGGTTTTTCAGGGAATTCCCGGATGAATTTGATGACGTCCCCCCCATCAATTTGATGAGATTATCAGGCATGGACCTTAGGCAGAATAATATTTCCCACAGTAGCATCTTGCTGACATGACATAGAGAACTTTTCTGATTGGTTAATAGTGACTACCTTTTGATAACCTGAGGCTAAGTTTTGAAAATTATAGGAAGAACAAGGGTTTGGGATCTCATTTAAAAAACTGATATTCTCACCCCTGCTATACAAAAATTGGCTAAAATGCCAGCTTCTCATATTCATATGTTTTATTTTTAATCCTTGAATTTCCAGAGAAGAATGCAGTTTCCCTGAGGAGAGGCTAATGGCAATTAGTAGCTAAAGACATAGCAAGCTATACTGATGCCTAAATGATCTGATATGAGCATTCTTGGACTTCACGATCCTGCTCACTTTCTGCCTTTCTGTTTTCTTTGCTGGATCCAGAACTAGAGTTCTTGAAAATGGATTTTCCTTCTGCTATATGGTGGCTACCAGAATTTTGGTTGATTTTCTACAGAAGCACATGGAAGTGGTGGACATATGCCTGGTGATGTTTTGAAAGGCAGTTCGCTGATATTTTCATTGACATCCCCCCAACTTCTTTGTAGAAGATGGGGTGGTTTGAATTCCAAAGCTCTAGGATCCCAGAATTCACTTTTTAACCAGAGAATATCTGAGGAAAACTACCTATGGGAGATTCTTCCTGGGTAGCATGAAGTTTAAGAGTCCTTGAATGCAAATATTCAAGTATTGGCTCCTGAAAAAAAAAATTTAGCAGCAATTTTTTAGGAGGGGTAGAGATGGAATAGAAGTGTCAATAGAAAATGTCCCATAACTGATCATCCATGTCACTGGTGCTGGGGAGTAATAGGATGGAGGCAGCTAGGTATAGTGGTAGAGTGATGAAGACCTGCTTTCAAATCTTTCCTTCATCAGTTACCAGCTGTGTGACTCTGGGCGAGTGTCTACATTCTTCAGCCTATTTCCTCATCTGTAAAATAGAGACAGTAATAGCACGTACTTCACAGAGTTTTTGTGTGAATCAAATGAAATAACCTATGTAAAGCATTTTGCAAACCTTAAAGTGCTCTATAAATGCTAGCTATTAAACTACTATCTGAACCTTGCCAACCCCACTTTTGCAGTAAGTTATTCAGATAGTGTAGGTCCTATGGGAAGGGGATTGTTTATTCAGCAACCCCACTCAAAGTGTGCTTACCTTCCTGGGGTAGTCTAATGGACTATTTGAATACTTTATGTGTTTATGTGTCTGTTCATAGACTCTTGTGAGTCATTTGGCTTATGCATTTTCTGTAGTGGCAAAAATAAAATTTAAGGCTATTCTTTACCTGATGTCCATATCATACATAAAGAGTTCATGTTGAAACTGAAGAATCTAAACCATCTTCAAAAAGTATGTTGAGCTATAACTAAGCTTTATTTCAGAGATTTTCTCAAATAAAATTCCAGAGTAAGGAGCAATAAGCCAACAAGAGGAAATGACACTCCACTCCCATGAAGGTCAGGCTCCCAGGATCAGACCCAGGTCTGAGGAAGGCAAGTTTTCTGAGGACCTTGAACCATCATATTGGATAGTTTGGCCAATGCTGGATTATTGGAGCCTTAAAAACCAAGCAGAGACTTCTGAGTGTGGGAAGCTATTGAAGGTTGTTGGACAGAGACATGAGATTACAAAAGCAATGTTGAAGAAAGTTAATCTGTCTGTGGCATGTAGGTACGTAGGCACAGAAGGCATTGAGGGAATAATGCAAGCTTGAAATTACAAATTAAGAAGATCTAAGATGCAGGCATGAAACAGAATAGACACAAGATATATTTCATGGTGAAATAGATATGTCATGGTGAAAAATTGAAAAAAGGGAAATTAAGGAGAAGGATGAATAAAAGCTGTGTGCTCTCACTTGATGCAGGCAAGAAAGTTGGGAGGAGACACTGGCCTAATTACTCTCTGCCAACCTGTTGGCCCAGGTGTAGATGATTTCTGCGATTCTGGAGCTAAAAGTAACATGAAAGTTGTTGGACACTTATTTATTAAGCATCTGCTCTGTATGAGCACAGTCCTAAATGCTGAGGACAGAGTAAAAACAAAGAAGTCCCCATCCATGAGGAACTTATATTCTACCTGGGGGTGGCATGGGTAGGAACACAGGATGCAAACCCAGACCTTCTTTGTCTTCTCCAGACCTAGGCTAGATACTAAGAATCCTATGGTTATTCCCCAAACAGCCATGAAGACAAGTGAGTCCTATTCATCCAACCCCATTTTGCTATCTCTAGATCTATTCTGTATTTATTTGCCACTCTTCTAGAGTTATTGATCTATTTAAAAATGGTCTGAACATAGGTGAGATGGAGCTGTTATATCAGGTTTTACAGAACAATCCTACAGGCCTGATCCTTTAGGCTTTTCCACAGATTTTTCAGCCTTCTATAGTTGTATTGGGCCTACAAATGAAAGAAACATTCCCATCTGATTGGCCCAGCTGCTTCTAATCATGTTAGCTAAAAGTGCTTACTGAGAGCCTGTAGAACATGCTGTCAATATTCTCTTTCCTGCTAAAGGAAGGGAACCTCCGAAAATGTCACCAGGCTGCAAGACACTGCCAGATCAGTCTTCCTTCAGAAACAGCTTATGTCATTCTCTGGTTTAAAATGGCCTTGCTATAAATCAGGCTATAGGGCTGTCTTGATCCAATCCAACCCAACAAGTATTTATTAAGTGTCTACTATGGTCAAATAAGTAGAGATCCAAAGAAAAATAGTCCCTACTCTCCAGGGACTCTACTAGAAAGACTTAGTATTTAAACAAATAAGTATATTTTAGATAATTAGAGGAAGGAGTGACTATTACAATTAGGCAGATCATGAAAGTCTTCCTATAAGAAATGGCACATTAACTTGAAGAAAGCTATCCAAGTTTCCCCCCTTAAAGCCTGGGTAAGTTCCGAAGGATTTTCTCTGCCCCTTGACAAGGCTTATTTTTTTTTTCATCAATTCTAGAGCCAATAGCAGTCACAGATAAATGCTACCATTTCTGGAAAGAATTGTCAATCACTTTCCCTATGACTCGCCTCATTATCCTTCCCATTATAACTTCCCAGACCAAATCATGATTCACTGCCCACTATTCCACTGAATGTATTTAGAATATAAGTTCTTTGAGGGTAGGGATTATCTTGCTTTTTTTATTTATATCCTCAGCATTTAGTATAGTGTTTGACACAAAGTAATTGAGAAATAAATCCTTTTTCATCCATTCATTGTAAATGATGATAGGAGGTAATTAGCACTTTTGTACACATCACAAGATGTTGTCTAGGCTACACAATACATGAAATAGTTTGGTGAATTTGGTTTGTTGAAGTATGCTAATATTGAAGTTGCTTATTAAAATACATAACTCTCAAGCCCCAAGAATATTTTTGATCTGGAAGCTTCTAGAACTAATGTAACCTTCAGTCACTAAAGGTCTATTTTTCATTTTATTTTAAACCATTTGAAATAAAACCTTTCTTTTACTAAAGAAGGTAGTTATACTATTGGGAAGCAACATGGTTCAAGCAAAGAAAATAAGTAGGTAAGGCCTCCAGATTTAGACTCACAGGAATTCTCCAGAATTTTATAATGTTTCTCATTTTTTGAAAGTGGGAGAGAATAGATTGGAATTCTGAAATATATTCTCTGTTATTTTGCTCCTTGTATAACTTTACAGAAAGAAAAAAAATACCCAACTATTAAGAACAATAACCTATATGATACAGGCTTTAATTTTAAGGTTTTAAATGACCGTGAAGTAGTATAAGTATTATTTTCCTAATTTACAGAAAAGGAAACTGAGGCTCACAGAAGTTGAACTATGTGAATAAGATCACAGCGAACAAATAGCAAAATCAAGGGCATGAACCCATGTCACTGAATCCCTTGCCACTGTAATATGTTTTCATTTCTATTAATTTTGAGAATGGGCTTCCCATTTCCTATTTTAATCTATATTGTAGAAACCATTTAGAATTTTATATCATTCTTTTGTATGAGAATGTTTGGCTTCTCAACTTAACCCTCCCTAGATACCTACACATTCTATGTCATTATTTCCCTAAGTCAAAACTTCACCCTGTTAATCTTTTTATCCATATTTTATCCATACATCTCTCTGCCTGCAATTCATGCCTTCTTCTTATTAATAATAATAGCTAGCAAACATCAGCTATTATGTAAGCACTTACTCCGTAAAGTACTCACTGTACTAAAGATTTTATAATTATTATTTCATTTGATCCTCACAACAATCCTGCTAGGTAGGTGCTATGATTATAGGTATTTTACCACTAAGGAAAGAGGTTGACTTGTCCAGGGTCAGATAATCAACATGTGGCAAGCTGGATTTGAACTCAGGTCTTTCTGATTTTAGGCCAGTGTCCTATACACTGCACCATCTAGCTGCTTAAGTGCTGTACCTGAAACCTGCTCCCTCTTCAATACTCCTAAGCTTTCAACAGGTGCTGTTGATCAAAGCTATTTGTCAAGGCCCTCTCTACTATGCACTTTATCTCCCCAGTTAATGCTACCCTGTGTGCAGTTCTATCCTATATGCCATTTTATTGTCAACTCCATAAAGAAAAAAAAATTGCATAAATCATTCTCTTTTCCAGGAATCTAGTTCTTTACCAGGTCCTCAAAGGGGAAAAGCCCTTCAGGATCCCATTCATAACAAAATGTATAGCTCAGAACGTTGCACCATTTTTGAAGACTTTCCTTGAACTAAGCTCCCATGATCCTGGCCTTTGCAAAATACATGCCCCACAGTCACGAATAGCAATCTATCATAATCCTTCTACCATTTCTGTTGGCTTAGTGGAAGTTTATACTTTAATGTCCTCTCTCACCTAATACCTCCATGGTACTCTTCCCAGGCATGTCAGTGACTCTCATGCGTCTAGGGCTTCAAGACAGTACCCCATTCTCTCTCTTTTGTCTCTCAGTCCCCTGAAACTCTCCTTTGTGGAAGCTAGATATGATTATTCAAAATATCTGGGCCTAATTCCTGAAGTAGCTAAGAAAGGATAGGAGATTCAAGAACTCTGTAGGCATTATCATATACTTAGATGAGAAATATTTTTATTCTCAGCCCAGATACACCTAAGACTAAAAATAAATACTGAAGGAAGTGTCTGATTTACAAACATCAGACATATGAATGAATCATTCATATAAATGCAGCCATTGCCTCTATTTTTCTCTGCCCCTAGCAGTAGGAGAACATCTGCTCTCCTTGTCATTAGAACTGTGATGAAAAATCTTGTATTTTTCATACAAACTATGGTTTTCTGAGTGTAACTTTGCAGTGCAGTGAAGGAAGAAAATGTGGAATCAAGGGATCTAAATGAGAAGGTAGAGTCTGAGCCAGAGTTGGTGTGCTTAGTAATAGGAGTTCCCTGCTCTACCAAAATATATTTGACCATATCGCTTGGAGTTTTTCACTTTATTATACTTTCTAAAATCCTACCACTTAGAGATCCATTTGGAATTATGAGCAGTCTCTTTTTAGAAAATGCAAATAGTCGAGAGAATTATGGAAATATCAGCCACACGTCTGTCAATGCAGGGGAGTAGGAGGTAGGGGGGTGGGAGTAAGGTCCAGACTTCTGAACATGTGATTTCTTTGGTGTTGAAACCTATGAAGATGTAAACTATTTCTATCAATGAAGATGAGATATCTTCTAGGCTTAGAGTGTTGCCTGGGGGCACCTATAGACAAAATGACTTAGAATAGTCAATTTAGAGCTAGAAGGGACCATGAAGATTTTTTTGGTCCAATACTTTTGTTCTACAGATAAGGAAATCAAGACCCAGGAAAGTTAAATGATTTGCCCAAGGTCACACAGCTCAGAACTGATAGGGGACTCGAACCTAGGTTTTTTTGTTTTATTTTGTTTTGTTTTTCCCCAGAATTTGAGGCTAACTCTTATCTGCTACAACATGTTGTCTCTCATTGTGATGTAATATAAATTAGTTTCATCATAACGCTTTTCTTCTAACATTTTCTAAGTGTAGAAGTTTTCATCAGGGGAAAGAATATAGGTGATTTTTGACCACAAAGCATTTTGGTGAATGGGGCCATACTAATGGGGGAGGCCTAACACAATTTTCTTTATTGAATGCCTAAGGCCCTGAAAAGCTGGATACAAGGAGGTGAGAAAGGTGATTGAAGGAAGATGAGAGAAAGCCAAAGATAAATTTTGCCTCTTTTGACATTTTTCCAAGGGTTGGCCCTGTGCTTAGAAAAAGATGAGGTGAATTCTTCCTGTTTTTTCCTCCTCCCTGCTCAGAGCTCAGGCTGGCAGAATTAATAATATATTAATTCATGAGTAATGCAGTTCTTTAGAAGATGGCACATAAACCAAACCACCACTTATGTCATACTAATGGAAAAAATTATTCTTTGTTCTAAACAATATTATTATAAGCTAGACTTCTAAATAATTTGGAGACTATATGTATTCCATAATTCCAAGTAGAAGAATTAATTAGTTTCAGTATAGTTTCTAGGCTAATGATATTTCACTTGGTAAATAAGAGGGTGAAATACATACTCCAAATTCAATCCACAAATGAGGTCAATATACCAATCTGTATGTATTTCAATTCTATAAGAATTCACAAACTATCTAAGGAGGTAAAGTTTATACACACACACACACACACACACACACACACACACACACACACACACACACACGGTGCTAAAAAGTAAGGAATAGACTAAGTAGCTAAAGATACTCTCTGAATGATTTCACCAATTCTCTTCTATAGAAATTTGACAATTATCATCAACACTCAACGATCATCTCTATTCAGGTGACTCAAATTCTATATAATTAGACTTTTTCTCATTCTTGAGTTCCATTCTCATACCCCTAACTGACTGATGAACATTTATACTTGAATTATACACTGACATTTCAAACTCAAAATAAGCAAAGCAGAACTAGATTTGATCCTCTCTGAAGGTCAGTCAATAAACATTAATTAAGCACCTACTACGTATCAGACACTGTGCTAAACACTGGGCATATAAGTAAAAAAAAGAAAAAGAAAAGAAAAAGATAGTCTTTGCCTTCAAGGTGCTTATGAAGGTGCTTATTTGGAAAACAACACATAAAAGGAAGTTGAAAAGTAGGGGAAATGAGAAAACTGGGACAGAAGGTGTACCTGGAAAATGGGGAGAAGACTATGATGAGCCCCTTTCTTAAAGAGATCCTGGAATTTGTGGCCCTGCCCTGCACCTGAGGGTCTAATCAGAGGAGCACCTGGTACTAATGAGATATGAGTACCAGGCAGATCCAATCATGCAGGAAACTGAGATTTCCCAAAGATGTGTTTATTCAAAGATGAAGGGGAGTCTAAACATCTCTTTTCTCTTAATGGTATCTCTATCCTTGTGGTAATCCACTTTGATAACCACAGTTATCCTTGACTCTTTCCTCTCTTTCCACCTCTTCAATTATCTGAATTATTTGCCAAATCTTGTCAAACCTGGCTACAACATCACTCATGCACCTACCTGCCTTCTCTCCATTCAAATATTCTTTACTCTAGTTCAGGTTCTCACTATCTCTTGCTTAGAATGTTGCATTAGCACCTTCATTGGTTTCTTCTCTTCCTGTTTCTCTCCTCTCCAATTCATTCTCCACACAGCTGCTAAAATAACCTTTCTAGTGCACAGATATGATTACATGTCTTCTCTTCTCAAGAATGAATCATGGTTCCTTATTCTCTTTAGGATAAAATATAAACTCCTCTTTTTGGCATTTAAAGGATTCACAATCTCACCTTCCTTATCTTATTCCACATGACTGCCTTCCATGCATTCTAAAATTCAGTTCAAATGCTCTACTTGCTGTTACCTGTTCTCATTCTTCTATGACCTGCCTCCATGTCTTTGCTAAGATGTACCCATTTACTGGAATGCATGTTGTCCTCACAACAAATTTCAGCTCAGTTGCTGTCTCCTACAAGAAGCACTCCTGAGCCCACATTTGTTAGTATACTCTCCCTCAAATTTTCTTACATTTATCAAAACAGGGTATGACTTCCACATTATTTTGTTCTTGCATCTTCGGTTAAAGGTAATGGTCACTGATGCTCACAAGAAGTAACTGTTAAATTTTCAACGTGAGCATTTACACCTTAGAAATCAAGAAACACTTTAAATCAGGGTTGCTGTAATATTTGTGTAGACTGAAGTAATGAAGAAAATGTTAATGCAGATTAAACTTCAAAGGGAATCATGCACGGTTTTGGGTTTTTTTTTTTTTTGAGAACTGGTTGTTGAACATTTACCAGCACAGCACTGAACTGATCCAATTATCATCATTTTATTATATAAACCTTAGAAATTACTTTTTCCAAAAGACTGCCTGTGGGGACAAAGACAAAGAAGCTTATATTACTTTTTTTTTTTAAGGTTAATATCACATTTGAAAAGTCACAAGTTGTGGTTTGTGTTCATTGAAAAAACTACCCATAGTAATGAAATCTTTGAAGTATTTAAGTATTGTTTCTTTGTTTATCTTTGTGTACTGTCATATAAGTGTTAATGAATATGTCTATATCTATACACACATGCATGTATATCTACATTGTGTAAATATGTATATATGTATGTATATACAGATAGGTACGTGTGTTTATATGTATATATATATATATATATATCTATTAGCTTTTTCCCCTTGCTTTTCATTAAACTAGGATAAATCATTTTCTTCTTTATGTAGTTTGCTCGTCTTCAAAAGACTTTCACTTGCTTTATCAGTTTGAGCAACATTTTCCTACGTTGCCCAATTGTACTATCATTTGTTCCAGCGTGTGCTATTATTAACCTTGTCTCAAAGAAACACATTTTGCAGTTATAAAAGCATAGAATAACAATGTCAGAAAGGAATTCAGGGATCATTTGATCCAAATCTCATTTTACAAAAGAAGGAAATGAAGATCCAGAGATGTGAAATGTTTGCTGCACAGTTGTTTATTGGTCAAGATGAGATGTACCTGCTGCATGTTGGAGGCTTCATAGCAAATATCATCTGAGATTCTATTCTACTTTCTGGGTGCCAACACAAGTTGGCTTGAATTAGTTGTATGTTACCAGTTGCTTCCCCATCTGTCTCAATTTAGTTTCTTTGACAAATTCCAATCTGTGTTTAGGAGAGAAAAAAACAACAAAACACCAGTAGTGTAATAATGTAGCTGGTTTAACCAAGGTTATTAACCATACTTTCTTTCTTTTCTTGTCTCTTTTTTCTTTCCTTCCTTGCTTCCTTCTTTCTTTCCTTCCTTCCTTCTTTCCTTGCTTCCTTCCTTCCTTTCTTCCTCTGTCTTTCCTTCTTTTTCTTTCTTTCTTTCCTTCCTTCTATCTTTCTTCCCTTCTTCCCTTCTTTCTTCCTTTTTCTTTCTTTTTCTTAAACAATGGTTCTTTTGAAGAAAGCAGAGAGGGTAAAAAATATCTCTCCCCTCTCCTCAAATATTTTGGTATCTCATGACCTCTTGCAGCTATGTGAGCACCATGACTGGGGAGTGACGTATTTCCAACATTACCCCCTGTGTTGGTCTCGCTTCAGTGCCTTCCAGTCAAGCGCAAACTCAAGTTCAAGGTTCTTTTTTTTTTCCCTTTTAACTTCACAAGCTTCCTGCGATCTTGCTGCACATAACCTGTGAGGTCTCTTAATCCCATAAACTCTAAATCATGTCTTCCACGCTCTAAACTACATACCATTTATCTGTTCTTAAAGCCCACCTGGAGTTCCATGGCTATCACACATTCAGTGTTTTGGCCGCAAGGTTATGAGCTGGGGATTGAGGCAGGGGGATAGTTTTAGTCCCCTCAGTGTAAGTGTAAGCCTTCTGAATTCTAACAGCACTATGACTCTAATCAATTACTTTTGCTTATTTGGTGTCACCCCAGGGGGCAGTACAATTTTATTTAACTCTTTTAATCTTGTTTTTATGTAACTCTAATGATGCTTGTTTGGTTGAACATACAGGGGAAGGAAAGTGTTTGGTTTTGCTATTGCAGAGAATTGACTCATTGTGAAGTGCCAGCTATAGGATTAGAACAGCACATCTTGAATTGAAACAACATGACAGTACTGGGTCAATAATTCTTTTGGGATCTGTGTAATTTTTTGAGATTTATGACCTGAATGTAAATATTTACATCAGTCATGGGAGCCTTCATATGACCCTTTTCCCCAGGTTTCATGTCATTTGGAAATGGAATAAAATGACTGACAATACATCAAATATCTTTAAAAAAACCTTTTGACATTAAATGTCTTAAAATCATTTTGTTATAGAGGTATGCAGCATCTTAGACACAATCTGATCCAACATACTAGCTTTATAGATTAGGAAAGTGAATGCAAAGAGATTGGCTTTAAGATGGAAAAGGCCTTAGAGACAATTTGGTCCAACCTTCTCATTTTATTAATGAGGAAACTGAGATGCAAAAAGAACAAGTGATTTGTACAAGATCACATAATTAATAAGTACAAGAGCCAAGACAGCAATCCTGTTTTTCTGACCTGGTAATAGGCAACTTTTCATTCAAAATAAAATATAATCATTATTCCACTACAGTTTTTTTTAACAACTTTTATTTTAGCTATGTAAATGTACATACATAATACAAACTTATGTGGGTATCTATATATATATATGTATGTATGCAAGTATGCATATATCTGTATGTGATGTTGTTTCAGAAAGAGGCTACCATTGGTTATTATTCAGTGATTTACATCCTATTTTTTTTTCTAAACAGAAAACAGTTCTGTTTTACAGCCCTCATACCCTTGGAAAATCTCAAGTTGGTTCCTGTCAACTTAAATCTTGTCTCTACAATAACTGATAGGCAAAGAGGCTAAAAGATGGTCCTGCACTTTTCCTTTGGTGACAATGCTTCCTGCGATAATTCAGTGAATGATTATCAGTACTGCCTCATACAGAAGCAGTATGGCAAAGTTCATAGCTTACTCTACTAGTCCAGGAGACTAGAGTTCAAATGTGACTTCAGACACCTACTAAGTTTGTGAAAATCATTTAACATCTCAGTTTCAATTTCCTCATCACTGTAGCACGTATTGATGAGGAGGGTCCTTAATCAATATAATGAGTACTCAACTTGATGAGATATTATTAATAATAATGGCTAGCCATAATTACTACTACTAGTGCTATTATAGAGTCAGTATATTTTTAAAGGGTCATCTCCCAATAAAGTAGACAAATGCCTGACCCCTTAACACAGAGAACTCCTCTGATAAGTCCCCAGAGACTCAAGTAACCTCCTTGTGATTGGTTAACTGAGGTTCAGGGGGATAGATGCTTAACAAAGAAGCTGTCTCACTCTGTGATCTCTAAGACTGGAGTACAGCAAGTGGACAGTGAAATTTCTCTCTCCCTCTCTCCACTCAGGAGTAGATAATGAAGACTTTTGGGAGAATTGCATGAAGAGTGGCTTATGTTTGCCCATTAGAGAATGAGAAGGGAGTTCTCAAATGCTGACTTCCTGGATGCCTATATTCTATTTCCTTTTGTGAGCATTAGTCGGAAACTATTGATTTTCAGGATAGTGTAGCCCAGGTTTATGGTGGGAAATGTTTTGAATCCAGTGTTTGTACTATTCAATCTTAATAAACGCCACTGCTACAGGTTAACTGTGTCTGTTGACTGATTATTAATTGGAAGAATGTTGGTGTGTGTGTGGTCATGAGATAGAATAGTAAAGGCAGCCACCCTCAAAGTAACTACTAAAACCTGAAGTAGCAGTCATCCTCTGGGGACCCAACCTCTGACTGAGTGAAATTCAGGAGACTTTCTTTCAGGGGACAGGTAGAGCTGTGCATATATCACTAATATGAATAAAGCACATTTATCATTCAAGAGGGATGTATTTTCCTTCATTTTTATAATTTTTTAAGGAATTGGTAGCAGGCACCATTGAAATCCAAGTTAAAGGTCCTACTCTATTGCACAGAGGTAGGCAGTTAGGAACTGACTCCAAAGATGCTGTAGTAGAATAGGTGATTTCAAAAAAAAGAACAAACAAAAAACAAAAACAAGAAAAGAAATCTCAATCAGGCTCTGTCTTGTAGCTTTAGTGTGAATTAGGGATTCCAAAAATCTTACCCAAAGAAGTCCTTTTTTAAAAAAAAATTATTTATTTGCTTTTAGTTTACACCAAAAGCTTACCCAAAGAAGTCCTTCCTTATTAGAACCTGAAGCCCTCTCTTCTTCATGACCATGCTATGAAATGGAGGTAAAAAATTAGGTGTGGAGTATTGATAACAGTTTCCCACTTTATTCATGCATGATATAACAAAGAGAAGATCTGGGTTTAGAAGCAGGTGCTCTGGCAGTCAGTTCTGAAAGAGGGCAACAGAGATCATGATAGAAACAACAGAAAACAAATCACTGTCCACTATTCAAGATCTAAGAGATCTAAGAGACTATATCTGCCTTTTGCCCCATCTAAAATCTTCCCCACCCCAGCCCCTTCATTGATGAAGCACAGCCAGATCTTGCAATGGGCAATGAGTCCTGATATTACCACATCTAATTTTTGTTATGATTAGCAAAAGACTTTGTAGATGGAGCAGTAAACTGGTGACACCCTATATTCAATCAGCATGCCAGATTCTCATAGACTGAGAATATTTAAATTATCCACAGTGAGTAGTATGTTCTAATAGTTAGAAGATATCATGAATACACAAAATTTAAACAGAACAAGGCAAGGGAGGATGATCAGGGGGAAAATAACAAATGGTATGAGAATTATGACATGTATGATTGAATGAAAAAACCCAACTAGGTTCACGGAGTATGCAAATAAACAAATGCCTGCACACATACATATATAGACACACTCTTACATTAACTAAGTATTGTATATGTATTTAATATGCACATTGCTTTGTACGTATTGTATGTATGAATTTATTCAAATACCTATCATCTATGTAAATAAAGGACAACACAGCATAGTGAATAGGAAGCCAGCATTAGAGTCAGGAAGGTCTTGGTTTAAAACTCCTTGTCTCTTACACATACCAGATTGTGACAATGAACAAATCATTTAACCTTTAAATACCCCAAGCAACTAAGACTATATGTGAAAGAAATAGAGGACCCTCCTTGGAGACTAGAATAATTGTTTCAAGTCCTGTTTCTGACACATATCAGCTGTGTGACAAAGGGTAAGGCACCCTTATCCTCTTGCTTACCCTTATCCTTGGGGTCTCTGGTCATTCTCTAAGATTATAAGTTACAGACTGATGAGGTAGAAGAAATTTCCATACCAGGAGTTCCCTATACAAATGAACTCACAGATCTGGACTTCCCCTTCATTCCTTCCTACCCTCCAGAAATGAAGTAAACTGATTTAATAGGGTAGAGTGATCAAATGTGATAGCATGACACTCTTAAAAATAACATAACCTAATACTGAACAATTGTTTAACTGTCCCTGAAAGGCCAACATAATCTAATGGGGAGGAAATCTAACCTGGAGAAAGGGGAATATCCAATTATTATTACTTTCCTTTACATTTAATCTCATTCTTTTCTTCAAACTACCTCATTGGTGATTAATTTTGAGTAAAGGATATTCACAATCTGCCTTCCTGGAACTGTGTAAGCATACAAAGGCCATTTTTTTTCTTTTTCTAAGGCATTATAGATTTTCATGAAAATTATAGGGAAACAAGATCTCTCTACACATTGTCTTTATCTGCACTATCTATTGTCACTGGAGTGAAATTTCCATCTTGAAGTTATTCATCACTCTACATGTATAAGGAAAGCTATTCTAATAACTCTGAAAAAAGAACATAGGCAAATAAGTATAAAGTAAGTCTCAGGAGTGTCTAAGCTCTGTTCTTACATAAACATTTTAAAATAGGATCATGTATTCTCCAGGTTTCTTTTCCCCACATCAGATTGTATAAAGCAATTTGAACTAAAAATCCCAGCTAGACTAAAGAAACTATATACAGCAATAATCCTATATGAAAAGTAGTGGCATGATATGAGGTTATCTTTGGTTGGTTGAGTTTTTTTTTTTGTTTTCTTTTTGCTTTCTAGTGATGGTCCTTCATTTCAGTTCCAAAGAAAGATGAAGTGTTATGTAATTATGTCAATTATGTCTTCTCCTCTGTGTGGCAACTGCTTTCTCATTCAGAAGCATTTACCACTCTGATTTTTGATGTGATATGTTTTATCTCTTTTTTTCCCCTCTCCCTCTCTCTCTTTGAAATAGGAGGGATAGTTTCTAATTATATACCTGAATTTAGAAACATATTTCCTAGGTTTAAAATTAGTTTTATTATGTGAGAATCTTGAGTAAAAGAAAGATAGT